>JXOS01009456.1:0-10894 GCA_001015075.1 Cirrula hians
GCCAATGAAATTGACAGAGTGTATATTAATTTAGACGATACGCTTGTAACACGCAGGACGAGTGATCAGATATATATTAAAATATATACCGAATTGCTCAGCATCGCCACAGGAATTGATCCAGGCACGTCTGCCAGGTCGTCTGTCCCTACGTCTAACCGCCTTCAAGCAGCCCACATATTTCGTGGAAAAATGTTAGATAGAAGTTTGAATTTGGTTAAGATCAAAATTGCGGCCTTAGGACTTCTGTATCCGTAAGAGCTGGTATTATCCAATGCAATTTCAGCCATTGAATAACTGAGATAATCATCAACCAACTAACATGATTAGACATGTTTGTAAAATATGAATTACCTACAATTCTCACCACGAATTTTTTCAACCCTTCTTTCGAAAAGACTTCTTCAGTTCTATATGCCGATTGTAAACGCCAAATACATTAGAATTAACTTGACGTACTTAGAAGTATAGCTTACAACCTAAAAGAGTCGTATTGTCGACGAGCTCAACATTTTGGCGTCAGTGAAACCACTTTGCGGCTTATTTGGAAGGATGGTTTCACAATTGACCGTCCATGTCGGTTGAAATACGGCCAAACAATTGCTCAAACTCTTGACACTGAACATGATTTTTGGATGCTCATTTGAATGAAGAAGCCATGAAACGCCATTTCATGACTGTTTGGGCAAGCGTAAGCCCAAATCATTCGACTATTTTTTTTTTTACAGGAAAACGAAACTGTCTATGGATATCGGTAACAGTGGATGCTAATTCATTAAGTCTGTCCTTATATGTGAATAAAAGGTCTTAACAGACTAATCAAATTTTTTTTGCAACAACAACAACAAAATACTCTGGACGTCTTTGTATAAACGTACTGACATTGACTGGCCCCCACCTCTTTAGATATGACTAATTCGGACTTCTTTTTTCGGTTGTTTGAAAAGCAAACCTCAAACCATTGACGTGATCAAGGCAAACAATTATGCTGAAATCATAGCAATACAGACAGACATGCTTGAAATGAAATGGAAAACGCATGAAAAAGGGCACATTTGGATTTGGATTGGCTGATTAAGGCGGCCATTTGATATATTATGTATTTTAAAACTAGTACATCTTAATTGCAAAGAACTTAAGTAAAAAAGGTACCTCATAATATTAAAGTTTTTACTTTTGTCAGAGAGTTGTACAATAAAATACGTGCCTATATAAAAAGTGTCACATCCTGTGCTTTGCGTTTATGATGACAAGAGGGCCCAACACAAAAATTGTTACAATACATTTCTGGTGTCTCAGTGACGCCATGATTTGCCAGAATCGGATTAATATTGAAATATCACGAAAGCAAATGTTTTATCCAATTTCCGTAATTTTTATAATACAATGTTAAAATCAGCAAAATTTGAGCTCCACAATTAAACCTTTTTCCACAATGTAGTTTTCGCAAGCAAAGAGTACAATTACAAATCATACGATTTCGTCAATGTGTATCGCAATAGCCAGAGTGTAAAGCACTCAAGCAACTCACACATGCATAGAAGCTCATTCGTTTGGGTGCAAATCTCTTTACGTCAAACTTTTGCTGAACTAGGCAATGAGCTAACTGTTTTTGAAAATTACTAACAAAAACAATAAAAAATTTATCTCTTCATATATAATTCTAATATAAAAAAAATAACTAAATGAGGCGCTGCATTACGTGAATTGCAATTTGACAAATGTGTCTCTACACACTAAGTTCCTACTCGGATATACATCAGGTAAACGGACATAATCCAACTTTCAACGATTTTTTATGATTTTTGGAAAAATCCATAAACCAGGCAATCTTCGTCTAGTGGTTGAGTGTGAGTGGGAAACTCGCACACTTACAGAAAAAAATCAGCAAAAAGTGAGAATGAAGTAGTGCTCCAAAAAAAAGATGTTAAAAAAAAACTCGATTGCAAATGCGCAAAGCACGTAAAAACATAAATTTACGCTAAGTGCTAAACGCAAAACTGATTGCACACATTATTCTGCATCTGATAGTGTAACTGTGTTTGTATGTCAATACAATAAATGGGGTTCCTATTGAATAATAAAAACGATAAACGGCGCCAAAATGATGCTGCCATTGATGCAGTGCAGCAAAACAACATTCACTTTGTTTACGTGTTTGCATTCGAATTCAGGTGAAGATGCGTTCCGTCTTGTTCCCATAACAGACAAGCGTTTCATCGCATTATACTGAAATTCGGGATGGACGCATTTTAAGGTTATTTTCATAGCACTGTCTAACTTCAGCAAAAATTGTTTTAGGTTATTATCTTTTGTTCTACCATTTAAGCTAAAGCAGTCTTAATTTTAGATACTTCGCATAAGGGTTTAGCCCTGATTCTACTTAAATGACTAAATACTAGTTGTTTCATGGGAAGTTACTGAAACTTGCTATTCTTGTAATTATAATGATGTTCTTGTAATTTTAGGCTTTTATGAATTGAGTGCCTGAGTAATAAGTAGTCGGGTATGATCCAGTATTACATATTTGTTGTTGTCTATTGCAACTGATCTAATGCTAGCGAAGCGGAAAGTAATATTACGCTGTTGGATAAAACTTTTTTGCAAACAAGTGCCAATGAAATTGGCACACTGCAACACCCAGAACGGCTGATCTAAGATCTACGGAAATACATACCGATATGATAATAATCACCACAAGAATTTATTTAACCATATCCGACCGTCCGTCCGTAGACAAAAACTTAAAATAAGGACTTGAGATATACGAAATTTGACACTCACATTTTATGGAAAAATGTTAAAGTGAAGTCTGAATTACGTTTAGATCCGGTCAATATTTTGGGTACGCGTGGTACAATCTTTCCCTAAAACGGTTGCCTAACCCCCATTGTAGCCAGTAGAGGTGATATTGTTTTATGAAATTTGGTTAAAAAAAATTATGGTTATATCATCTAAATGTCTTCCAAAAATGGTAATGATTGTATAACAATCAAAGATATTTATCTTCTCCCTAGAAAGCAAAATTAGATACAATTATATATTATTTTCAGCGATATTTCATTATTGAACAGTCAGCTATATTATTCATGTTTTTATCAAAAATGGGAATGTTTATATACAAATTAGTGCTATCTCCAATACACCATAAGGTCAAAAAGAGCGCCTTAAGCAAATTTAGCAACCAATTAGATTATTTGTGGTCAATATGTTAAGCCTAAAAAGAGCTTGAAACTTTTCATTTTGTCTCTATGTTTTTAATCATTTTGAAGCGACGGTTATCCTACGGACGGCCTAAACCAACAGTAAATGTATTACTTTTTTAATGCATTACGATATTTGATGAAATTTTAAGATGTTGAAACTATAATCTCTGCTTCTCTAAAACGATTGACTTTGAGAATTTGTTGTGACTTTGAGAAATTGTTTTGGAAACCGTTTATTGCCTCGTAGTCACAAAAAAAATATAACTCAAAAATTTTCGGTGTTGTTCATACATTTCACTCGTAGGCATAATATAAATAAAATATAAATCGATACAATATGTACCTTTACCACTTCGACACCGTACTTCGACTTCAAATGACATTGTGCATTTAATAATAATAGGAATGGTCCAATCACTTTAAACAGAAAGTATGATGCACTTTATTGTGTTTTATTATAAAGGGCCAATTTATTGGGAATTGTATATTGAGTTTGGTGATATGTTCGTAACACACAGAAGCACTCAGCGGACATCTATTAAAATACATACATTCAAACCAATGTAGAAAAAGTTTGCATTAGTTTCGGAGTTAATTAGAATTTCGAATTTAGCAAATATAAATCTTGGAAATATATTCATAAGAACGTTATCAAATCTTAATTTTTTTACAATTTAAATAATTGCTTTTAACCTTCAAAATAATAAATTTTGAATTGGTAAGGTGTCATGGACTTAATAATTGGAAATTAAAAATGAAATATCCAAATCTGCTGAAAAACTATTTAACGTGCTCCGGTTGATTCGGGTTTTTATAGATACCAATATAGACGTATAACAAGTCTTCTGTAAGGATCGAACCAGACACCTGATTATGAAGTCCGCTATTAAAAAAAGCGGTCTTGCTCTCTTTTGTTCTCGCTGTTCCTTTTAAGTTGGAAACGTTCTTTTTCTTTTCTTGCAATCTTATTGCGTTCTAGATGAAAAATTGAAATTTTCATTAGCTCTTCAGCCGCATTTTAAAATAGTACAAAGGCATGAGAGGCGTAAGTTGCCACGCCTTTCATAATCAGGCTTCACTCAAACTCCAGAGCCAACTAGCCTGGAAACCACAACTACGCAATTCTCTTCACTGCTTATAAATTACCAGGTATTTACACATTATATATTTGAAATGTTTAATTGAGACTACCAAATATAGAGTAGATGACTCCATGTGGAAAAATTAACCTATAAAAATGCTGAAAATGAATATAGAATAAAAAAGGAATTGGGAACTTTTGCTGGAGAATTATGGTTTCAATTGGTGCAGCTTTCCAAGATCCTTCAGTACAAAGCCGGAATCCTAAAAATGAAACACTTTTAAATTAAAAATAGTTGATTTTTTTTGTAATTGGTAAATTAAATATTCGTCTAATATTTCCGCGAAATTCAGAGCTTGATTCCAGAAAATTATTGCTGTTATTGTTTATTTTTTTCTATCAGTCACACATGTGTAGTAACACAATTCTGTTTCGAGAACAAAAATGACGTGTCCACTTTTTCAGGAAGTTATGGAATAGGGTGCCAATGAAATTTTTTAAAAACACACATACGTGAAAGGGAAAATGCGAGTAATGGGTTTATTTGAATTCGGATTTTACCAACTACTGCATCTATCTTGTTTTTATTTTAGATCATTTCGGCCACTGCCAATGGCCGATTGCCAATGCATTGGGAAAAATCTTAATAAGTGCGGATCATACATTCGCAACACCTAGAACGAGTGTTCGGGGACTCGTCAAACTACAAACAATAATGATCACCGTCATCAATTGAATTGACATAGCTGCTCTCCAGTCAAAGCTATAGAATACGCGTTGGAATTAAACATTAAAATAAAGCATAAACTTAAATACACCTATATCATACATCGCATTCGATGCAAATAAAAATAAATATTGATGAAAAATGGTGATTAACTTAAAATGGGTAGTTTGGATTAGTCAGCATCAGAACCTTTTTTAGTTTGTGCTTATAATTAATCAAGTAAGTGGCTCAATCTTTGCAGTTTCGTATTAAGGCTTCTAAATAATACTGTTGTGTGTCCTTTTTTTAAGAGTGACTTTTCTTCCATTTTATGTTATTTAATTTTATATTCGTCGCCAATGAAATTGGCAAAGNCCTTTTTTTAAGAGTGACTTTTCTTCCATTTTATGTTATTTAATTTTATATTCGTCGCCAATGAAATTGGCAAAGTGTATATTTGTTTTGACAGAAGGAGTGATCAGGGACCTACCAAAATGTATACCAATTTTATCAGAATCAACACAGGAATTGATCTAACCATATCCGTCTGTCCGTGCATAGACAAAAACTATAGAGAAGGAATTGAGCAAGATGTGCGAATTTGTGCAGACATATTCAATGAAAGAAGTTAGATTGAAGTTTGAGTTTGGTTAAGCTCCGACCAATACTTTGGGTACTTGCAATGCAATTTCATAATTCGGCAGATAACTATGGCATCTAAATGTGTTCCAAAACTCGACAAGATTAAAGTCAGAGGTACCACTTGTGTATGGTCCGAATAGAGGCTTAAATGCATAAAATAAATATTATTTACAGAATTTTAAAAATACAAATATGTTCAATGTATGTACCAAAAANTAGTGAATACAAATATGTTCAATGTATGTACCAAAAATGAACAAGATTGGATGAAAATCAGAGGTACTCCCAGTTTACCTATGTGATCCAAAAATAGGGTTAAAGGATAATTTGGATCAAAACATTAATCAAGTTCAACGAAAATTTATTATTGACTTATATTCGATGAACCTCAGAAAAACCTTCAAAACTCCCAAAAAAATGGTATTAGCAAATTTGGACAGAATAGTTGTACTATCTCATTATCGGCCTAAACCGACTCTTACTTTGTTATTCGTTTTTTTTTTAGATTTTTTTTCAAACCATGCCTGTTCTTATTGAATTTTTTGTTTGTTTTTAAACAAGAAAGATATTATTGTCTGTCCAAAATCAACTACATAATACATATTAGAATCAAAAAAATGTTTAAGCAATACCAAATTTCAGTAACTTCCGCAGGGACAAGTCGTACTTCTGCTCATTTGTCACATCTGAGAAAACATGCCTAATGATGTAATCAGAAACATGAAATGTAACACATTGCTTTTGACAATATCAGTAAAATCAGGAAGCGGGCTTAAATTTGACAATGTTGACAAAGGACCAAAAAAGATTCATTTCAAATTATTGTAGCACGCGATGGGATGTGCCCGTTGATATGAACAAATTTGGCCTGTTCACAACCTAGACTTCACTTTGAACAAAATAGTTGAGGAACAAATATTGTCAATCTATATCAGAAACCACTCGAGTTATCGAGGCCACAGACAAACGGACGGACGCACATTGCTGAATCAATTTGTTTTTTTTTTATATATAGTTGTGTCTCCTAGAAACGTAAAGTCGAAAAACAATTATTTATATGCATTTCATACTTTGAAAAAAATCATAATCCCCACAGTCAATTGACTGATACATATAACAGAAAAAAATTACCGCTGTAATGGGAATATGGAAGGACATTTCCATTGTAACCTTTTTTTTTTTTAAATTATCATCAGTTTTCTCCCCTCAAAAACACCGTAAGCCCATATCTTTTATAGAAAAATTGTATACACAATTCTTTTTAAATATGAATCGCAATTCATTAATAAATATAAATACTGCTACACAACTAAACGCATTAATTACGAATGCAACACTGGGTGCTTTGAATCGCTTCCAATTTCGCACGCGTCCTTTGACGTTATTTGAAGATACTGGTGCAGTAGGAGACCTGCAGACAAATTCTTTTTGCTACCGAGAACGTCATCACCCCAAAAGAGTCGTATAAGTGCATGATGGGTATTGAGTGAAAACATCGATTAAAGAATACTCAGATGGTCATCTCGGAACCTATTGTGAGCCATATCAATTTATCAATATTCGCCAACAAGCCTTCTACTTTCCAGCAAGTCCCTGTCTCAGATCTCATGGCAAAACGGAATCGACAAGGTAAAACATATCGGACTTTGACACTGATATGATCATCATCGCCAGGGGAATTGAAAAAGATGGAATCTGATCAATATATCTGGTACTTCGAATGTTCCTCTTCACTCAAAAATGGACCCTTTGGGCTTTTGTCAATTTAATTAGTTATATTTTCGTATATAATTTCGTAGTCAGGTAAGTTATTCTCCGAAAATGGGCATGATTCCATGAAACGCATAGAAACGTTCCGTACACCTGTGTTGTCTGAAATTTGGATTTTAAGGACAATTTGCCAAAAACATGAATTAGAATTAAATACAATGAAATTTAATAATTGTCCTCAAATATAATGCTCATTGCGGCATAGTGCAAACAACTACCATTTTGATCAACTCAAACAATCGTTAGAATTTCATGATTTATGACACATGCCACAAAACAGCATTAAAGTTATTTTCCAACCATGCTCCATTAAGAAAAATAATTCCCAGTTGCCTGAACTGAACGCAATACAAACGTTTCGACAAATCTCTACAACCAGAGCTATTCAAAACAGCAATACCACAGCATCATCTACACCATCTCCATCTAATATAGTTGTATGTAACCCTTTTGGCTCACATATTTCTATCAAGTGACACCAACAGCGGCAGAAGCATAATTTAACAAAACCATTCTCATAAATAACAGCATTAATACTAACGGAAACACCAATTCGGTTTGGCATGGTTGCAATGGATGCGATTTTCCAGCTTGTTCCGTCTGCATGGCCACTGCTGTGTTGCTCCGTGCTTTGCTATACCGCGTCACTAAATCTTTACCGATTGTATTTGTAGTGCTGAATAATAGTTGTTGTATACACTCCGTGATCCTTGCTTGCATCCTCGGCTTGGCTGGCCTTACTCAGAACTTAAAATTTGGTCGACCTGTGTGTGTTTAGCTCCGCTTAATTTGGTTGCATGAATATTATTTTATCATAAAGTCTCAGCGGCATTTATTTGATACGAGGCGTCTTTAAACTTTTTTTGTCCACAGTATGCTAGTTGACGCCTATCTGTCATATGACACAAATGCTCCCATTGACACTACTCAATCGCTAGTACGCCCTCCACATACTACTCCATCTTGTTCGCTTTGTCCGCAATGTTCGAGGAATATTAATTAATTGGAGCCAAAGTGCTGGCATTACCCGTCGACATGCAGATATTCTTCTATGGATTTTCATTTTGTTTTCATCACTAAAGTGACATTCAAAAGTTTTAAAGTCCGTGTGCAATTTTTGATTTGTGATTTAAATTTTCATTCTTATTAAATATCTTTGAAAATTTGAAATTCGTTTTATTTATTACTAATCGTGATAAGTTGACAATCAATTATTATGTGTTTGTTCATTTTAAGTGCAAAGTGGCATAAAGCGGCTAGTTCGCGAGGTCCACTCTAAACACCATGGCCTTTAGTATCCACAACAGTACGTTTGTGAAAAATAACATTAAATCATTATATTGGCCTGATCCACCTCTGAATTCTATGAAATCAAACCTGGTTCGATAACACCCATTCCTAATATTCAATATGTCCCAAAATCGAATTTAGCTTGAATCAAATGGACACAGAAGCAGAAAAACCATAACATTTGTAAGCAAACGAACTGGAGACATCTCAACTTTTTATAATCCTCAGTCAATTGACTGGGTATGTGCAAAGTTTCTAATGCATAGACCGTCTGAATATGACGCCGATAACTTGAGTAGTTTTTGAGTAAGTTTGATGAAATTTCGATTCCGAACAGATTTTTTAAAATTAGGATTAAGTTCATGATGCGCCAAAATCGGTTCATAACATTGGATACCTCCCATAGAACGTTCACTCACGAAAATTAGCATAAAAGCTTCGTCTTTCATCGCAAACTACTGAAGTACGATATTGCTTTTTTAGGTTAAAGACATAAAATTGTACATTTTGAGAAAAATCAGTGTTTAACTTTGCATACCTTCCATAAAATGTTTAATTCCGATTTTACCAAAAAAGAGTAAAAACCAAGTGTTTCACAAAATTGTACTGAAATTTGGTATGGAAGTATATTTTGGTTATTGCTATAATATTGTGAAAAATCGGTCCATAACCTCGGATACAATCCATAGAATTTATTTCCCCAGTATCACGGAAGTTTGCTAAAATGCCAGTTATTTCATCGCATGCTATGTTAATTTGGAATTTTACGTTATTTCCATATTATTCAATAATATTCCCGAAATCAGTCTATAATAATCGATACATCTCATGTGATTATCCTTGATTTTACTTAAATGAGTAAATAGCAGTTGCTTCATCGAAAGTTACTGAAATTTGGTATTCTTTTTGATTTTGAATGCTTTTTCCAATTAAACAACTGATGAGTATTATGTAGTCAGTCGATCTTGTAATACACGTCGTCAATTTAATTCTAAAGCGAACGCGTTTGGCAAATAAAATAAATGAAAAATGTTAGATCTAAGTTCGAACTTGGTAATTGGGGCCATAACTCTTCTGAAGCCGAAATAGTTGGTATTTTGCAATGCAATTTCACTATTAGGTGGATATTCATTACTTCTAAGTGCGTCCCAAAAATAGTCGTGATAGTATATGGTCTGAACAGACAGTTAAGTGCAGAATTACCCACAGTTATCATTTAAATATTATAAAATTTCTGAATATAAATGTATTGAATAAGCGTACCAAAAGAGTGGTCTCCAAAAGGGGTTTTAAGAAAATTTAGCTGGAAAAATTAATCAAAGTCATCGAAATTTATTTATTGAGTTATCATAATTATGATCAATGTGTGTATGAAAATGAGCAAGTATGGATGAAAGTCAGAGGTGCTTCCAGTACACTTANTGAGCAAGTATGGATGAAAGTCAGAGGTGCTTCCAGTACACTTATGTGGAGCGAATGGAGGGTGTAACGAAAATTTGGCCAGAAAAATTAGTAGCAGTGAAATATAATACTTTGATATTAAATTTCGTAATTATGTGGGTTTTTATGGGCACAGTGGATGTCAATGAATATCAGAATTACCTCTAATACACACATGGGGTCAAAATTAGGATTTTTATCAAATTTAGCAAGCGATTATATTAATCCGTGATGTTAATAATGATCAATGTGTGGAATGGGCTTGAATGGATGAAAGTTTTAAGACTTCTTCAATATTCTACGTGTCTGTACTTAATAATTTGGAAGTGACGTTTATATCACTATAGGCCTAAAACGACTGCAACTTTCTTACTTGTTATACGCGTCGCAAATATATATATTAGTTTTGAAGGTACGTTTTTAACACCCATAACGATTGACCATTGACCTGCAAAAATGTATACAAATATGATCAGCATCACCCCTGGAATTTATCAGGCCATTTATCAGTTATGATAATTATCGGTCATTTGTGTACCAAAAATGAACATGATTGGGCGAAACTCAGAAATATCTCCAATAACTTCTGAAGTCCGAAAATAGGGATATGAATAAAGTTCGACAGAACAATTATACCAAAAAATTAAAATGGGATATATCGAACCAAACTGTAATTTTATTATTTGTTGTAATTTAGTTTCATTTATAAAATTTTGATGAAAAACCCTTAGTTTTAGAGGAATTCTTTCATGAGAGGCC
>JXOS01009474.1:0-13508 GCA_001015075.1 Cirrula hians
GCACACAGAATCATTACTGAGAGGATAATATAAGATACGTTACTTTTCCTTGCGCGATTAATCTTAGCCATCTACTTCATGCAAACACATGAAAGGTAAGTTAAAGTATCCGAAAACCTCATAGTATTTATTATCATCATAATCAAGCTTACATGAATGTTATGGTGGCACATTTGGCGTTAACTGTACTTTGGCCAGCAATAGATGTTCGCCCAGCGATAAGAACCCGATTTGGAAATCAAATAACGCAGTCATTTAAGTCAAATATTATCAAATATGGGTATATATCACCGCAGAAGGGCACAAGTTTAGTATTTTGAGTTTTTTGCCTTATGTAAATGAAATAAAATCAGCAGGTATCGGTCTGATACCTTTGCAGAGCCAAAAACTGGTTCACCTATGTATGAGTTGGTGAAAACGTTGACTTGGTAGTTTTTTCCACATCAATATGAGGCAATAAAGTTTTAAATGACACCCCTCTAAGGTAAGTCCAAAGTTCCCATTTTTGTCAATCATGCCAATTAAAGCCTCCTTCTATATTAAATTCTAAATAAAAAAACTCAGTACTAGCCTCAGTACTCAGTACTATTAGATAAACAGGAGATGGAACAGGCTCACTCATTGAATTTCATGTTTGAACTCACGTCACTCACGTCACATCGAATCGATAACTTGAGACATTTGATATATCATCATTGTGAGCGTATGCTAGAAAATTCATCAAAATTCTGAACTTCGGTAATCCGAGAGATCTACGAAATATGAGAGTTAGCAGAATATTTCATAAATGTGGCTCAAACTAGTATCATCAATACTTTTTGGAAAGGGGTTTCCATGTTTTCTGACCTTTCAGATTTGTCCAAGATTATACACGGTTCTATTCGGGGTCTACCAACCGTAGCCTTGATATGCACATATGTATACAGATTTAAGTTGGAGTCAAATAATTATACTCAAGCTTACTATGAAAATATTTTGACAATGTGAATTTACAATTAAAAACACATGTTGGTCAAATTCTGTGTACATAAACAATATACGTATCATTATGTACCATTTTCATCCATTGTATTAAATATAATCCATACCATTAAATATAAAATGCTATTTTCGGTTTATGTCATAAATATACAGAGTCAATTGAGCCAAAACTGTAAGTGTTACCTCCCACGGATTAATATGCAATATAAAATGAAGTTTAATGAAGATAAGATAATGAAGTCCGCTTCTTCATTCACCATAGTACCTACATTTGAGATCTAACATCATTTAGATTCTAACCAAAAAGATCGAAGGATCTTAGTATTACAAAATGTAACAATACTTTAAATCTCGAGACATAATTGGTACATCGAATAGTTTATCTGTAAAATAATAGGTGTTACTTAAGCATAAATTGAAAATTCCGACACCATAGATTTAAAGATACTTTTTTACTTCTGACTATAGGCTGTTATGTCATGTTCGGCAAACGTTACCTTCAATATAATTGATGAATTTCATTCAAAATTTCTATTTTTATGGTGTCTTAGCATTCAACGCCATTTTATGATCAAATGACTACATTTGTGGAGGTGCTCGAAATTATGTTCGAAACGAGCTTAACTCTTAAGTCCAAATGGTAATGTATGATCCTTAGTTGATGTACATTAAAATGATTTTTATTCCGGACAGGCGCTGGGATTGAGTGTTACATAAGTTCGAGCAAATTGGAAAAAAATTTTGAATTCTCTGCACCCATAGTGGGGAAAAATCTGTTCGTTTCGTAAAGTATTACTACGTTTTTTATGCAATACACCGTCAATGTCTTTTTCAAAAACCACATTTTGGAAAAATAATTGAACACTGAACCATAAATTCGGGAAGGAAGCATCATATGAATTGTGACATTGCATTAAAGAAATGTGTATTTCATTGGTTTGGCCTAAAGCACTATTGTAATGGAGCATACAATTATTGAAGTTCTCTTTTCGGTTCTGAAATNAAATGGAGCATGTAATTATTGAAGTTCTCTTTTCGGTTCTGAAATGAATATGCTTTTGGGAAATACGGATTTTTTTTATAAATTTCTTTAAAGTGATTGTTTTTAAATATATATTCTTGTAAATTACTTACACTTATACAAATATAAATATCATATTTCTTCATAAAATATGTTTTGAATAAAAAAAGTCTGATCGCAAACAATTTTTAAAATGATGACTTTTGTTGTTATTAACGAATTTACAGGAGGTATATCTCAGTTTATCAGCATATTATATATGTATAATATTTGCGTATTGGTTTTTTTTTTGTGTATCCAACTGCCAATTTTTTTGCACAATGTAGTAATGCATGCTCCTTGATGGTGGGAGCTTTAGCAAGTGGTTTTCAAGGGAAGTCCACCCCCTCCAGAAAACATAATTCTGCAAATAAATAATTTCATTTCAAGGTAGTTGTGAGATGGTAAACAATACATTATTTAAATATTAAATATATTTGATTGTATATTGTATTGTATATTGACTTTCATATATTCCCAATTGAAAAGTAAGTCGAGAATACTTAACTGGCTGCTTGATTTTAAGCTTAAAAAAGATTTGAATTTAAATCTATTATTTATGCTGCGACCATTGCTTTGAGTTCCATAATTTAAAGTAACGGTTTATGTAATTGACGCACCTGATAGTTTAAATTGGACTTTATTCTTTTAATAAAATTAAAATGATTAGATATGTTGTCGACTCCGAAAGAAAAATATCCAGTCAATTTTCAATTGTTATGAATAGTTTTTGAATGCTCTTCGCTAAGTTTTCAAATTTTTGTGTCAAATATGGCGTTGAAACACATCTTCAGAATTTTATGCGAATATAGTTCATTTGTTTAATTGGAACCCTCTTAAACTGAACTTTCGATTCGGCTGAACCAAAGCCAATAACATGGAAACATATTCATACAAATAATTTTCTTTTAAAACTATCCTAGTTATAACGAAATTTATAGCATACTTTCACTTCACAAGATGAACTGCAGTTAAGACGAATGGTAAGATATCCGCTATGTACAAAAACCTGATCTTATTTAACCAAAAGGTAACTATCAAAACGTGGTGGGTTAATTTTCTGTTTCGTCTTAGGTTTTTTTTAAGTTGCTGTAAGGTACATACTGTGAATCGGACCTTAATAATGAAAATTTTTAGGCTGTAAGAGGTATACGATTTGACTCATGAACCTCAAATTAACCTTTAAATAAGATGGCTAAGCTATAATTATGAAAGGATATGAAGTAAATAAATTTCATTAGAATATATTCTTTAACATTACATTTAAATAAGATTGTAAGTTCGATTTATGGAGTTTTCTGTAGAAGCCATTTTATTTGAATATGGAATGACAGCAAATTCTCGTAGCTCAGCACAATGACGGCGGGGTAATAAGTTTCAGTAAGGTATGCCCGGTTATTGACCCATTTTGCTATAATTCTGAACGTTTCCAAACTCTGCATTGAATCTCACAACTTATCCTAGGTTATTATATATGAACGGAATAGTGCAGCCGCTATACTAATTGTCCTCTAGCATATCATATCTAATATTTATTTCATTGTGTGTGTATCGGTTTCTCAACAAATTTGAGATAACGATCGCAGTTCTAAATGCATAGGCTGGTTACATATTATAGTAAATAATGGCTCACTAAATCAACGAGTAACAACAAATTAAAAAAACCATTCCGTTACTACTTTACTTTTAAAATTTCACGCTCAAGCTAAAAATAACTCGAGCTTCATCATAGACAAACACTGGTCAATCAAAAAAATTGTTTGATTCAAGGCTTATTCCTTTCTATACACGTCGCCAAATAAATTGGCAAAGAGTATATTAGTCTTGGTCATTCGTTTATAACACGCAGAACGAGTGATCACTCGAAATATAAACCGATATGATAAATATTACCTTAGGAACTGACCTAGAAGGACTTGAGCTAGATTAACGAAATTGGACACAAATATTCTATGGAAAATGTTATGTTGAAGTATGTTCTTTGTTAAGATCTGATCAATATTTTGGGTATTCCCAGTACACCTCTATACAAAAAATTGGGTTCTTGGGGATGTTGCCGTCGCAACAGTTCATAATATAACGTGAGTAGTCATAGCGTCTAAATGTGTTTCTAAAATGGGTAAATTTGGATAAAAATAAAGGTAGCTCCAGTACACCTATGTTGGCTCAACATACGGTTTACAAAATTTTTAGACACAATAATCAGTTCAATTCAATAAAAGCCAGTTATTGACAGGATAAAATAAAATAAATGTATGTACCGCGCGAATGGGCATAATTGGAAGAAAATAAGAAGTACCCCCAGTACACATTTATAGTGAAAAAAGACAGGTTTTTAGCATTATTAGCTGCAATTAATCAACTTCAACGAAATTTTATAAATAGAATTTGTAATATCTGCATCATCTTATTTTTGAATTTTTATTGACATGAATTAATATTTGTGAAAATCTTAACAGAAAACCATCAGTTTTTACTCAACAACCCAATTGTTTGGATACGGACAGACAGACAGAAGGACATGGCTATATGGATCCAATAAATTGCTAATGTACACAATAGGGAACGTCTTATTACACACTTTGTAAACTCTTTGGTTAAAAGGTCAAATACAGAACATCATGGACAAAAGTGTGTCTTGTTTTGCTTGATTTACCGATGTACACAAAAAGGAAGCTTTCAATTCTTGTAATGACTGACTACTCATGGATGATATACATCATTAAAATGATATACAGCATTAAAAATTATTTTTCAATAAATATATTATGATTTCGGTATTTAATTTAGGTTAATTCCACAAACTTATACATTTAATTTATATTTTTTAATTATATAGTTTATTTTTTGTTTCCCTTATTTTTTGTATAATACCACTCCACCCACGCCAAAGCATACTGGTACGTGGTCATATTTGTTGCAATGGCTGCCACCGTATTCTAAAATTTCACCCCTTTTTGCGACAAAATAACCTATAAGCATTTGTTGATGCATAAATGTACATACATATTTATTTATTGTAAATAGAAAATCAAAAACATAACATATCCCGTATATATGCACATGCTCAACGTGAAGCACAATCTAGCGATTACTTCACAAACATACTCCAGCTAAAAATCATGACAACAAAGTTGTCCACCAGCAGTTTCAACGCCATGTTGAAATTTTAATTTCTCGCCCACTCAATTTATACGTTATAATATTTGCGAAATTTGTGAAATAAGGGTAAGGGGACAAATGCCGAGTTATTCTGTCAGGCTCATTTATATCGCAATCCATGTGTGTAAAAATTACCGTATACTTGCACAAACTTAACAGTGGTGGTGCGTTGCTATGATGCTAAGACACATCTTTGGAAACCACATTTTAACAATGTAAAAAAAAAGTTCCACAACATGGGTTTCGTGGAGCACACCCATTTTTGTAATTTGTGATTCCATGCAACGGGAATCAGTACAAACACATGCGAGTATGAATTTTTTGGTGAGAATTGTTGGATAATGGCACAATGACTATTGGTGGGTATAGATGTAATCAATAAAATTGAAGAACAGCAATTTTTATTGTGCGTTGTTTTAATGTATTTCAGTAAATATAAAGATTTATAGATATACAGACATCTAGTTTCAGGTATTGTAAGATTATAAAAATGTTGAATACATGGAAATAATCATTTGGATATCGATCAAATTGGAAACGTTCAAGCAGTATTTACTCTTAACCAATGCTATTTAATAGAAGTGCGCCAAAGTTTTTCTTGGAGTGAAGTGATAAGCTACTAAAAGCAATGTTTTCTATTAGAGCCTAATTAGTATTTGCATATAAAGAGTGCATGACTGTATTTGAACTCAATAGAACCCCCACTTCACTTATTGACCGGTTAATCAATCCAATTCAAAAAAATATCAACTAAATTGGGTGAAATTGAAATGCCAACTGTGAATCTGGACAATTTTTTTTATTTTTCAAGAATAGTTTCAATAGGATATTGAAACCCATGACCTTGTAACACGAAAAAAGTCTATAAAATCAATTCTAAATTTCAGCAGCATTTATCTTAATTTTCGTATATATGTAGGAAGTTAGTACCGTATATTCACAAGACAAGGCTGTGTTTTACATTGTTGATTTTGTTGAATACTTCACAGTCCATTCTGAATTATCATTTCATTTATCTTGATTTTCATTTCCCTTTTCTGATACCTTCATGATAATAAAATCGAATATACCTTTTGTTCGAAGGTGTTTATCCTATTACAGAAAAGTGTACTTCAGATGCTATCATTAATTGTGATAGATATCAAAGAATAAAATCAACTTAAGGGTGTTTTTCATCACTAACTGAAACAACAATAATAAATATAAGTAAATGTGACCGTGCCATAGCACCAAAACATATATTCGAAATTGATTGTGCTTTTTAAATTAGTTGAAGTGTGCAAATATATTGGCACAAATAAATATTCTACAAATACATACCCTTTCGCTTCGTCAATAAAGATGAAATTTCTTTGAATATATCGGCTTGAATTATAAAATTTACTGAATTTTTAATCACCCTAAAGTTTCTTTTAGATGACATTGCACTGTTATTCCGAATATCTGATATAATGAATAAATGAGGATACGCGATTCACAGTGGGGTTCGTGTATCTTCCGTATTTTTTTAACCACATGTTATTTTGATTATAAACCCGCGGATTAAAGAATTAAAACTTATTTTCGAAATACAATTTGTAATGCAAGCGTATTTTTGTAACCTTTTTATCATTTGATTGGAAATCGCTGTAAAAATGAAACGTGATAGTAAATCTAACATTTAAAAGGCAGAGCCAAGTTTTCCACATTGATCAACAATTAAGGTAGAGTAATGGTAATTCAACTTCAGGTGTCAAAATAATAGGGAAATTGAGGTGATAATTCAAAAATGTCTTTCAAAAGTGGTCAATAATATTCAGGTAGCTTATAGCTAAATGATTTCACTAAAAATACTCAATTCTTTCTAAAGAATAAATAAATAAATGAATTTAAAAATATTACAACCGACATAATTAAAACAAAATTTTCAGTCCAATCATTTAGAATGCAGTTAAAGCAATTGGAGCCTAGAATTTAAAACATTGCACGATAATTTAGTTACAACTTTTTCCACTTTAAAATGTATATAACAGTCATGTGTGAAATAACATTTTCCACATTCCTGACAGTTATTATTGATAACATGATTAATTATTAAACCAAAGATTTTCTTAAAATGAAACAGTTTTAATAAAATGTGAACAATACATTCAAAATATATTTATATGCTAACGAAACACCTTTTTCAAAAAGGATAAGGAATACATCAGCAAACAAACAAAACTAATTATACTTTTGACATTTATAAAAAACTGTTCGTTTTATTGCTCATCCTTTTTTCCAGTATGCGGATGATAATAAAAACAACCGCGAAATATCTATTGACAATTGAGTGTCATGTTTATGCGAAGTTGTTATCCTATTTGAAAAAAAATGCGATTTATGGATTTTGCATCTCAGTAGCTAACAACAAACAAATATTTCCCAACATCCTTGCATGCTCATTATCTGGGCATAATTTTTTTTTTTCATTTCTGCATAAAAAGTGTATGTGTCAAATTTCCATTAACTATTTCGAGGTTACCCTTTCCGTGTGTGATATTAAATAGAAAACGCACTTCTGAATTGACATGGTAATGTCGAGGGTTAAATTATTTTACAGTCGCTTTTTGCATAATTTTGGATGGCACCCTTTTCCGCTATTCACATTGTTACGTAATTCATTGTATTCATTTTCTAGCAATAGTGATGCGCATGTTATTTTATATCATGTAGTTTCCATAAACATTTTTTCTGCAGTTGAAATTGATTTACATACCAACATTAACCAGAATTTTACCCTTTATCATTCTATGACTCTACCTAATGCTTTTTTTCAATACCATTTATATTATGTTTTATTTTCTGATGTATAGAATATTCAGCCCGTGTATAACGGTCTTTTTTGAATGCGAGTAAATTATTAACTAAATATGATTTCAATGTCTCGTTTAGCAACAACTAGCTTCATTTAAAATAAATCGACGGGGACCCGGTAAGCATTTCATAAAAAAACAAACGGTTTTTGAAATTCTTTGGGGTACTAATTTTAAAATTGAAATATAAAACCAAAATATGAAATAAAATAATTCTTTTACATATATAAGTGAATAATAAAGTAGAATATTACAGTATATCTTTGAATAATAGGTTTTAATCTTTAGGAAATTCAGATCAATTTGAAATTGTAATAAGTATTATTTATTTGGTTTCCAAAGAAAATAACAGTACTGATAAAATATAAATCAAATACAATGTTCTTGTCTGTTTTAACATTGAAATTCATGAAATATTGGGAACCTGTGTGATATGGCGTTTGATCATAATAGGAAAAACCAAATTTCATTATATATCGGTAGCATAGCTTTATATTTTTAATTCATTTTTGGTACAAATGAAAAATGAAAAATAACCGAGATTTCAATGGTGAGTTTCTAATTGATCTGAATTTATTTAGACGTTAATAATAAAAAATAAAGGAACTAATTAATAATATAACAAGTTATTCTCCTATATAAATTTGTATTTATCAAAATTATTTATTGCTGTGCTCATGAACTTAGTTATTCATATTTTTTATTTCGACTGCAACTATCAGAGCGGTTGACTACATTTTAGTGATTTTTAATCGAAATCAGAACCAATTATTTATAAATAAAATTAATATAAATAAGCATTTTGCTTACTTCATTTCATAAGGAAACAAGACAATTATATTTATTTAATCATAATTCTTAATATCCCACAATTGTATTCATTGCAATTTAAGATGATTAAATAAAGAAAACATTATTGAAAATTAATCTAATCAATAATTACAAACAAATATTTTTCAGAAACGTTCCAGGTCTTCCGAAAAATGTCGAATCCAAATTATATGTTCACAGTTTACTCTTAGGGAAAGAAATAAAATATATTTTAGTTGAAATTCCTTTACTTCTTCATGTTTTGGGTTATGAGATAATACTTGAGGTACTCGAAATATTCGACTAATTGAAAGTGAATGAATAACAAAAATAAAAACGTGTCAATTGTGGGAAAATGCGTATATGGGAAAATACCGAATTGTGAAGGAATTCCTTCTTTATTGAGGTGAATAAGATGGGAAATATCGTTAATTTCTGAAATCAGGGTTAAGGGCACTATCGGAATGTTGCCCTAATACCTTAGATTTTGATTCTCGTTGCCCATAATTTTTGTATATAAGTATACAGGTCAGGTGGATTATCATCGATTGGAATCTGACCAGCATATCTTATTAACTCCATGGAACAATTACCTTAAAATGTATTAGTAATCTAACTGAACACATCCTGGTCGTTGCGACTGCCATAAATTCAGAATCGTCACTCGAATGGAGCCTCAAACGTCATTGTCGATGTTTTCATTGAAAGAACGACGACATCATATAATATTAAATCCTTATTTGAAAAAATTCACACTTACTAAGGGCAATCTAAGTAACCATCGCTTAAGTCGTTGTACAAGCGGATAAATATGCACTTACTCTCAAGATAATTTTATTCTGTAGTAGAATCAGCGGCTCCGAATAACTTTCCAATTTCCCTTGTATAAACTTATAATGCCAATTTAATCATACTCATACACTGTGAATTGAACAAGATAAATATAAGTCATCATATGATTAGAATTTTAATTTCCAAAAAATTTTCTAGTAAAATTTTGTATTTAACTTAAAAAAGAAAAATAATAATAGTCTATCAAAACCAACTACATAATACCCATCAGCCATTTATAAAAGCATCAAAATATTACAAGAATATGAAATATCATGCAACTACTTGTATTTATTAATTTAAATGAAATCGGGGGAAAAAGGCCTATAAAAGGTATCCACAATTAAAGACTGATTTCGCTCATATTGTCGAATAGTGAGACAATAATTTAAAAAGTCTCACTAAAAAATTTCAGTAGCATGACATGTGTGTAATCAGCACTTTATGATCATCAGCAGCCTTTCATTTGTATTTTGCGACCTGAATCGTGCACACTGAGACGGTAGAAAATAAATTGCTGATGTGATAGAAAACCGAAAAACTTTTGGCTACCATGGGACTCTTTAAAGTAGAAGTCATTAAAAATAAATTAGATGTTTAGTTGAATATCTGTTAATATTTTTTTAAATTAGATTTCTGGAAACAAAGGCGCGTATTNAATTAGATTTTTAGTTGAATATCTGTTGGAATTTTTTAAAATTAGATTTCTGGAAACAAAGGCGCGTATTAATAGTTCCAAGTTTAGGAACACTTTACGTTAAAACTTGTTTTATGTTAGAAGGAACTTTAAATAAAATGATAGGCATAGTCAAGTTTAGAGTGTTATGAACTAAAATAAGTTCGAAGTGATAGTGCACATAAGAAAATTCAATTTTTATGGAGGCAATGATTTTCTTTTTCAAGAAAATTCGTGTGCCACCCTTTGTTAAATGATACATCTAAACGACTACCCAACACAGCAACCGATTTTTAATGTTTAAAGTTGCATTGGCTTGGTTTTAAATTAAAACAGTTTACAAGAGTACAGTTTTGGAAAACTATTATACTTTATCTCGACTAGAGCATTCTTAGAGCAAACATTAATTAAAAGTACACCTTAAATCGTTAAAGGCAGATTTTAATAGAACTATACTAACGGGTCAATCACTTTAAATTAGCTTCCTATATCCAATCGGCCGCTCAATTTTTTTGTATGCAAATATGAAAAATANTAATCGGCCGCTCAATTTTTTTGTAGGCAAATATGAAAAATATGAAATAATAATTAAGNTTTTTGTATGCAAATATGAAAAATATGAAATAATAATTAAGATGTACGACATTTCAATATTTAACGATAGAATGATGGGACATATCATCATGTAGACGTAGAACATGTCATCCACCGCGTGATAAACAATCCAGCATTTACTCATATAGTGCATTCAAGACAATGTAGGTCTCGTGATACCTGTGGCTCTCTTACTCAATTGTTGGCTGTTTTCCATTAGAATTTAAAGTTTCGTGCAATGGATTGCTTATGCGTAGGTGAGAATTTTTGCCCTTTAAAGTTAAGCACCTNATGTAGGTCTCGTGATACCTGTGGCTCTTTTACTCAATTGTTGGCTGTTTTCCATTAGAACTTAAAGTTTCGTGCAATGGATTGCTTATGCTTAGATGAGAATTTTTGCCCTTTAAAGTTAAGCACCTTTTTATTGATATCGTTGAAAATAAAACCTATCGTCTGTGTTTATTCAACGGCCATATCGACACGGTCAGCAAGGTGCATCACAGTTTTATAAAAGATGGTGTCATTGTGTTACACTTCAGAAGAACAGAATTTTTGCACGATGATGTGGAAAAATTGCAGAATTGGTGGTCAGTTTAAATGCAACCTGTTGTTCAATGATTGACTCCGTCAGCTAAATACCCACATTCACGCCACATAGGGCGTTTCTTATTTATATTTTAGAATGTTTTTTAGTTTGCCCGAATAGGTGATCCATCCAGTCTTGGAGGCGGTTGATTTAATGCGCCTGGGCCAGTTCCAAACTCATAGCGAAGATCAGGTCAGCACACTGATTATTCCAAACCTGGTTCGTCATAGGTATATGCATAGAAAAATAAAAATTCGATAGAGAAATGTGCGTCTGTTCGTCAGTCTGTGCACCCGATAACTTGAATATTTTTTGAGATACTGATGAAATGTGGTTTTGTAAAAAGGGAGCTCGTGTTTGAGAATGCGGAAAATCGGTTCGACGTAATATTCGATCGATACCGATCAAATTCAGTCATTCAACCGAAAAGTATATCCAAATATTATATGGTCTGTCTTCACCGATCTTCTTAAGGTGAAAAAATCAAAATCAGGGCAGATAAGCATAAAAGACAAAAATTTCATCGTATGCATTCTCATATTATTCTATGATTTGAGTAAAATCAGTCTAAAATCTTTGATAGTTCCCGTAGGCGGTTTATCCCCGGTTTTATTTAATTGAGTAAAACTAGTTGTTTCGTCGGAAGTTACTGAAATTTGGGTTTCTTTTATGAACTTAATGACTGAAGGTAGTCGGTCTTGATAAACAATTACATCGTTCTTGTTTCATATGTTCTTGCAAAAAAAAAAAAAGAGAAAAGAAGATATATTAAATAGGCGGTCAAAACCGACAACATAGTACCCATCAGGCTTTCATTTTAGAGATTTATCAAAATTTCAGCAATACCAAATTTCAGTAATTTCCGATGAGGGAACAGTTGTGCTACTCCCTAAAATATAATCACAGATAAAAATCCTGTGATATGTATCCAAAACTATGGGCTGATTTCATGAAAACTAAAGCCTAATTTTGATATTTCTGTAGAATGCAATGAAACACCAGGCTTTTAGGCTAATTTCTGTGAAAAGGGGACTAAAAGTTTAATGAACCCGAAGTGATAATTCAATGTTTCTCAATTTGAACAATGTTATGGGAATATCCCGAAAATGCTTCAATTTGAACAATGTTATGGAAATATCCTGAAAATGCTTCCATACCAAATATTAGAAGAATGCAACTAAATACCTGGCTTTAATGGTAATTTTCGTGAAATCGGNAAAATACCTGGCTTTAAGGGTAATTTTCGTGAAATCGGAAATTACCTTTCTATGAGATGTACCCGAAATTATGGGTCCATTTTCTTCGTTAACGAACTCATCCTTACTTTTCCAAAATTTGTTCAGAACCCAAATTTCATCAATCTTTCTCAAAAACTAGATCTCGATGTCACAACCGATTTATTATTATTATTATTTTGTTTTTTTTTTTTATTCTTTAAAGTAATATGTAGTTATATAAAACCATTATACCCACAGTTTATGACTGATGGGNAGTTATATAAAACCATTATACCCACAGTTTATGACTGATGGGTATAACAAAATCGAATTAAACAATGAAAGCTAACTGATGAATCGAGAATAATTTTGTTCCTCTCATTGGAACTTGTTGTATTCTAAATTTAAATTCTAAATTCGTTTCATTAAAACGATGACAAAGCTTTAGCATCAAAGGATCAGTTGAAGAGTATTGAATTCAAACCGATTCCCCTCATATTTTCTTCACAATGTTCAGCACGAAGTAGGATCAAACTATAATTTCAATAACTTATAATAAAATTAATTATGTGCAGTTGTTTTTATTGAAAACGTGGCCTATTTTCTGATAAGGACATGCCTCGCAATTAAATGTTGTTTAACTTTTGATAGAGTTGTTTACAAAAACGTTTTTATTCAGCAAAATGTTGTAACCTTCTATTTTGTGCTATTATTCGTAATTATTTTCAAGAAATATAATTTAACGTCAATTTTAATT
>JXOS01009490.1:351-18468 GCA_001015075.1 Cirrula hians
AAAAAAAAAAAAAAACATAATAAAAACATAAACAAAATATTTAATTTAATATAAAATATATACTTTTGGGCATAGGAGCCAAACAATGACATAAATCTTAAATGCTGCTTGGTACTAGGCATATTGATCCAACTATTTGTAACTCTCATTTCGGGAAATTCAGATGTATTAGAATAACAAGATAGGCAAGGACAGTGTGGCAGACACATTTTCGACATCGTAAGCGAATTACTGAAATCGAAAATGCGACGTCGTCTTAGCTACTTGCAAAGTTATTTGCAGGTTCAATGCAGTATCGCACCGTTTTCCAGTTGAACAAGCATGTCAGTACAAATGAACGTTACGTTCAAGAAAGTGCATTGGCCTCAGTGTTGCTGGCGGCGTTTAAGCAAATAGTTCGCACAAATGCAGCTTATGCGTTGCAGCCGTCGAGGTTGTCCTTTGATTAACATTTCTGAAATGCTATTTGTTTTAATTTTTTAATTCTCGGCGTAGAATTTTTAATGGTTGCTGTCGTTATTGTCGGCATTTAAATCGGAGCCTGTTTTACACTTTGTTCTTTGTTTCATGCGCTGTATTGCTAATTGCTGCAAAGAGATTTCACAATCACAACAACACCAAACGGCTGCAATTGCAAAATTCTTTCCCAGCCGCATTACGAGTTTTGCTTGTTAAAAGTGCACAATGCAAGAGGATACCTAATCGGCTCGCAGGCTGACGGACTGGCTGGCTGGTCGACTGCATGCGACTTTGACTTTGGACAATTATGTGGCCAGCAGTTCCGGTGTTTGTGCAGGTGCTAACAATGCCTTCCGGATGAGCGTTTCGCTTTTGTATTGGCTTTTGTTCGAATATCGAGGCATTGATTGAAAAGTAATAAAATGACAATTTGCCGGTTATTAATCATCATAAATGGGTCTCTCTGCCATTGTCTACACTACTCTGTTATTCCCTTTGCACAAAATCAATAACTATACACACACTATCAAACAATAGCAGCAACAAAAAGCAACGTTGGCATTGTTGCTGCCCGCTGCTGCTGATGCTGCTGCTGCTGCTGCTGCTTCTGCATTCTTAAGAAAAACTTAAAGGGAAATAAAATGAACAAAAAAGGAAGAAGGAAGGCAAAAGCAGCGTTTGTAATGTTGGTTGTAGCTGCTATTTCAGAACAATGTATAACAAAATAAATAATAAATGAAAAGAACGGAAATGGCAAAATAAGAATTAAAAACAATACAAATAAAGAATAAACTGCAGTAATAATGGCCAAAGATCAAATGGCTTTAATGTAAAGATGATTTGCCATGTCTTCTTGTGTCTGCCATTCAATACTGCATTCTGTTTGTTTTGTTTTGCCGAACTTGTGTGCTTGTGCATCAACTTGCCTTTGTCCTTGTGCATTTAATAAAATTTAAACGAATTGCTTAGCCAAAACAGCAGATCGGATTACACCTACAAGGTAAGATTCGGTGAATGCCTAAGCCCATAAACTGTTTATGCGCAGAGGCTTGACGGCTGCATTTTTGCAACACTTGGGCATGCCGCTGCGGTCGGGAAATTAATTCTTTATTTATTTCATATATATATATATATATATTTTTAATTCTTTTTAATGCATCTCAAAAATACAGCAAGCACCTTGAAGACAACGATCCTTGTCTCACAGGAAAGTCCCAAATGATTGCAATGCTATGCAAAGACGAAGCGATGCCGTAAGCTAGAAACCCAAGAATTTTGGTATCAAAATCAACTTGAAGACAACGATCCACGAGACAAAGCACAGGCCCAATATAAATTTTCGGCTCTAAGGGAATATCTGCACATGCCATAATATCCTTTGTTACTGATTGGATTATTTTTTTGTGTACATTTAGATCACAGTTATGGGTTTTTACAGAGCATATTACAGAGAAAAATCAACATGTTTGACGCTTTGTTTCCGAGAGAGATACTCCTACTCCCCCATTCATTCATATTCATTCAGATTTTTTTATTATTCCCACGAATTTCTAATATTTTTGTCCAAATGTCTTGTATACAACACACAGAAACTTTGTGGATATAATCGGTCCACAATTTCGTAATCATTTTTTCAGTATTGAAGAACTCATCGCCACGGTTTTTATTATAAAAATTAAGATATTACTATAACGATGTGGTTTAATTTTTAATTTAATCTATACCCAATTTCCATAAACGCCTATTCCTACAACTATCACAATCTCTATTTATTGCCGCCTGAACTTCTGATATTTCATTATAACCACCAATCAGAGACTGAGGATATTATGTGTTCGCGCAAACATATTTCTGTTTTATATCAGTCAATTGACGTTTGTGAAACGTATGGAATGCATAGAAATAAACAGTGCCGACAATATATTTCTTATACATAAACGGCTAGAATCGAAAACAAAATGACCCATGTCCGTATCTCTGTGACCTGGAGTAGTTCTTGATATAAATTATTAAAATTGGTTTTTGAAGATATTTTGTAAAAAGTAAGGTCAAATACGTGATGGGAAAAATCGGTCCATAATTTTAGATATCTCCAATATTAAGTGTGCTCCCGATTTCACGGAAATAGGCATATAACCCAAGTGTTTTGATCGTATTGTGCTTTCGTATATTGGTAAACAACAATTTCCGAGTGATTGCCACAAAACTGTAAAATTTCAGCAAAATCGGTTTACAGTTTCGGGTACCCCCATAGAATGTTTACTCCCGACTTCGGGGAAATTAGCATAAAAGCCGGATTTTTCATCGCATGCTAATGAAATTAATACAAAAAAATTTTTACATTATAGTCAAATTATTCTACGATTTGAGCCAAATCCGTTAATAATCTTGGATACCTCGCAAAACCGTTGCGTGTTCGATTTTACATAAATGTGTTCATACCAGTTGTTTCATTTGAAAACTTCAATTCTTGAAATATTGTGATGCTTTTATGAATTGAGTGACTGATGGATATTATGTCTTGACCGACTATGACATCGGTCTTCTTATAGTATGGTTTAATTGCTTCATTTTGTTTGAAATAGATAATTCAATTTCGTTTTCTTCCTGGTAATGTACCAAATTTTGATGATGTACTTTGGATTGAAGTTGCGACTGAAAAGATAAATAATACTTTTTTCATGCTCAGCAGTCAACACGCCATCATCAGTAGGAAACAAAGTAATATCACTCGGGTCTTTCTAGCCAAGTTCCCGGCAATCTCATTATCACCAAATAGCGATGAGAACAAAAGTCTACAACAGTCGTGGTCTCACTTAGAATAAATTCAAAACAATAATGCTATTATAATGATGTACAGGTGCCATGCCATATTCGCAACACTGTTCTGGAGATGCTTCAAGCAATTTTTATGATAAAAAACTTTTGTAATAAAGGTAATATACGAGGGCTACTATTTATGTTTCTAGTACTGGAAACACTATTTCAAAAGCTTAAAACTAATAGTACCAAAATAAAGATTTTCAGCATTAACGTACTCACAATGTTTTTCTATTGACAGTGTGTTAAGTAGATCAATTTGGCAAAAAAATTGAAATTTAAAGAGAAGCATTTCGTTGGATTATTTTTTAACAACTCTTGACGTGTATCATGTATGGCGTTATGCATCATGAAAATAAGAATAATCCGTTGGGAAAGCGAGTTGAATCGTGGTTGTTGTTCGGTCGCAGTCGTATTCTGGGAAGGTCCTCTATCTTGACATAGAGTCATCTTTCAGCATTAGTTCCAGTTCAATACATTCGATTTTGCTGAACAGCTCGTAGGATCCCCAATAATTTATCAATCGCTCAAAAAATGGCTCGCGTTGATTGGAGTAAAGAACGAATCAAAACTTCGAGCATGCTGCTCTAAAATATGTTTATAAAATCGTGGCCGCTCAAAAATCATGTATACATGTGAATCAGCTGGAAACAAAACAGCAATCGCCCTTGTGGATATTCTAAGACGCGACAAATCCAAAAATAGTTTTCAAATGGATCATGTGGCCACTGTTCCATATGAGCAACGTAGCACGTTGAATTCTGAGGGAACCACGACCATTTGTTGGCTGGAAGTCATGGAAGAAATTTGCAATTTGAACCGCCAAAGGCGAATCATTATCCATCATGACAATGTGAACTCTCATATATGTGGTCAAACAGGTGCATATCTGAAGTGTCAAAACATCGAAACGATGAATCATCATTTGAACGAATGCAAAAGTGTATTGACATCATGGGCAATAATTTGAAAAACAATAAAAACATTTCCATTAAGAAATGTTTGTTATTATTTACTATTCGAGATACATAAATACTTCCACTGAATTCAATTACTATATATAGTCCACTTAGACCTGTTACACTAAATACTTTCCAATTATGTCTTTTCATCTTAAATTCACAATATCAAAACTATTTTACTTACTAATTTTAAGTGCCTTTCATCATCCTTAGGGATGATTTCCCTATTTCAAAATTATTATCGATTTTCGTTGGTATTGCGAGTTTTATACATATAAAATCATCACAGGTCACTAACGGACCCTTGAATTAAATCGCATCACCAATTGCTTCTAATCAAATTACCAATATCTGTATAATTTTAATTTCAGAATTACTTTGAACTGTAACTGACTTATATCAGTTTCAACGCAATAACGGCATTTCATTATATTTTGGTGTTATTTCAAAGGTGCAGTGGTCCTCTTTTCGTCTATATAGCCTTATAGCAGGAACCACTGAATTTTATCCGGTACTTTTTGTAGTGTTTTGGCGCTAATTTCAATTGAAAACATTTATACGACTAGTTTCACGTAGAAAACTTATTTTGGACCGCAAATATTGTTGGGATAAAAATTAGATCTACAGTTTTTCCATACATTACGTGTGCGAAATTTGGTAAATCAATTAGGTGTTTAAGTTAGCTCGTGCGGATTTGATAATACATCTGGCAACAATGCCATTTTTAAGAGTCATCCTTACGAATTCATCATTTCGCTGAACTGTAAGCAACATTGTATTAGCGTGCTCCGAATTGGTCAATTTTTTTTTTAAGTAATATCTCTTTGTTGGGAGTTTAACTTCATTACTTCCATATAAAGAAAAAAGCTGCCGAAAGTTAATTTATTTTAATGGAAGTTTCTAGTGACTATGCTCTAGTTGAACGAACATGTCACGATTTGAAAGTATCTATTTTGATTTGGAATACGAACAACGACCCAGAGCGCCATCAAAGATTGCGGATGACGAAATTTAGGGAAGGCTCGAAGATGAACCATTACAATAGAAATCCGCAAAAGCCTTGGAGTCACTCAACCTGCTTTTTGCCATCATTTGAAAAGAAAGGGCATGATCCGTAAGATAGGAAATTGGGTGCCGTATGAACTGAAGCCAAGATACGTCGATCGCTTTTTTCAAGTGCGAACAACTGCTCCAAATCACCAAATCGAGAGGGCCTTTTTGCAACGACTACGCTAAAAATCGGGGGCATTACAATAATCTAAAACGTCGTGCACGGTCGTATGGAACCCCCGTTATGTCCCATCGTCAACTGCAAAGCCGAAGATTCAAACCGAGTAGATCATGCTGTGTATTTGGTGGGACCGGTTGGGTGAGATGTATTATGAGCTGCTACAATCAAACAAAGATGACAAGGAAAGTCTGCAGTTGTTGTGTTTGAGTTGAGGATTGGGAGAAAAACGACTGCAATAAGCCGACAGACACAACATAGTAATATTGCAACATTTTAATGCTCGGCTTCATGTCGCCCTTTAAAACAAAGGAACGCCAAAATTGGCCGGGCCTACGCCACTCGCAGTATAGTCCAGATATTGCCCTTCCGATTACCATCTCTTTGGATTGCTGTAACATCGCTTGGCTGTCCAGCAATCCAATAGCGATGGATAGCGGTCAAAGAGTCGGATAACAGAAAATCGGGAAGAAATAGTGACCAGTAACGGACAGTACTTTGTACATTAAATGCATAATCAATTGTTTACAATAAAGGTTCATTTTTTGATGACATATTTAAACTCCTAAAGCCTGGATGTGTTCCGCCTAAATTTTTATGACGAGCAGATGGAGGGACGAAAGGACTGACCGCGATGCTGATCATATTTGTATATATTTTGATAAGTGCGGATTACTTGTTCTGGGTATTACAAACCTATGGTATTTGGCACCGTGTTTAAAATGACAATACTTACGCACAGGCGTTTTAATTCCACTTGTCACTCTTGGAGATCAAACGTGCCCAAGAGCTGAACGAATTTGACACATATTATATGGTAAGTGTTGGTAGAAAAAAATTACAAAAAGTTTAACAAATTGCCTTTGCTTCAATATTTCAAAAATAAATTATCAGATAGAACGGCTGATCGGAACTACTATCACCTGCATGTCACACTGAGAATTAAAGAGCTAAATAAACGCAGCTGATGAAATTAAACCTCGAAGCATGGTCCCAATGAAAATTGTGTAAATAATACACAAAATTATATCTGAATTAAATTTTATGCTTACTAAATATTTTTTCTTAATTGTTTCTTTTCTTTATAATTTTCCATATGTACATTTCAATTGTATTTGCTAGTTTTCTAGCTCTGATCTTACGACTGCCGGTATTGCAAGATAGGAAGCATTATTTTTTTATTACGTACCAATTACGATCCAATGAGAGTACCACACGAATAATTTCAAATTGATCTGAAGGTGTCCTAGTGTCGTTTGTAATTGTGTTAGCAACAGCAATGAGATTGACTACGAGGAATTGTCACTTTTGGCGAATAATAGGCATCTTACCTTACCTGCACTTCCTGTGACCCAACTTTATCCTTTTGTTATTTTGCTTTGCCTGCTGGTTCATAAATCGGTGACTAATTGATTTAAAGAGATACACAATACAATTACATGTACTTCCGGCATTTACATTTACCACCTCATGCTCTGTGTGAATTTTCATAGATAATTAATAAAAAATGAAGAACGACTGAAAAAAAAACACTAGGACATTTATACTTGCAATAGCGAATAAGTTACATAAGACTATTTTGTTCAAACCGGAAGAAATTAAAGTACTTTTAATCACGTTAGCACGGACTATTAATGGATTTGAAATTTTTGATTCGGCCGCAAACGTTTGTGTTTATCATCCTGTCATCCTCACTAAGCCGTCTGTGTCGAAAGGGTGCCACCCTGAGAAATGGTATTCGTTATTCGGAATATGAGCTTACGATACTTACTTTTATCATGAGAGAATCAGGTTTAAACAAATTTATTGAAAAGAGTGTTGTTACGATATGCATTGCTTTATTAGGTGCATTGAGAGGTTTTAGTCACCTACAGTTAAAGTTAAAAGTTTTAGTTCCTAAAAGAGTTTTAATGCCCATCAGTCGATTGAATGGGGGTATAATGGGTGTATGCAAAGTATGTAATGCATAAACGTTTCCGACTATATGTTTCTTGGAGACATATGCATAGAATAAAAAAATAATCGATTGCGCGATGTCCGTTTGTCTGTGACCTCGATATCTTTTTATTTTATTTTTTTTTTTTAGGATAAATTGGTTAAATTTTGTTTCTGCACATTTTGTAAAAAGTGAGATCAAGTTCGTGAATGAGCAAAACCAGTCAATACCTGCGATAGGACAATTAGCCCCATTTCATGGAAATAAGCATAAAAGCCAAGTCTTTCATCACATTCTACAGAAATTTGGTGTAGAAGCATTTTTGGAGTAATTGTCAGAACATTGTTTGACCAAAATTTGTGCAAAATATAACTTCGGATACCTCCAACAGAACTTTTACTCCACATTTTACGGGAATAAGCATAAAAGCCAAGTATTTCCAAATATTGTACTGCAATTTCGTAGGGAATCATTTTTGGGGTATTGCTATAATATTGTAATTTGAGCAATATCGGTCTATAACTTTGGATAGCTTCCATAAAATATTAACTCCCTTTTTCCTTGAAAAAACATAAAACACTGGTATTTCATCACATGCTACTGAAATTTGTTAGAAAGTGATTTTTAGGTTATTATCATATTATTCTACCTACCAGTTGTTACTCAAAAAAAAAAGTTGATGGTTGTCTAAATTGAATGAGTTTTATCGGTCTTCATTACCACAAAAGCCGGGTGTTTCATCACATGCTTCTGACATTTGGTATGGACCCAATTTAAGATTATTGCTATAACATTAGGCAGTTCGAGTGAAATCGAAGACCTGCCATGTAACATATTTCAGAGATTTCACTCTCCGTCTATCCGTGAGCACGATAATTTGAGTAATTTTTGACCTAGATAATTGAAATTCGGTTTGGGAACATATTTTGAAAAAAGTAAGAACGAGTTCCTGAACGGGCTAAATTGGTCCATAATTTGGGGTACTTCCAATAAGTCATTTTTTTCGATTTCACGAAAATCAGTAAAAAAGGCTAGCATTTCAATGCATTCTGCTAAATTTTGGTATGAAAGCATTTTTGTGTCATGACTAGAACATTGTCAAATTTCAACAAAATCGGTCTGTAACTTCAGATATATCCCATTGAACATTTATCCCCAATTTCAAGAAAATTAGGAGGAGGAATATCCAGCAGCGTTATCGCGGACTTCTGAGATTCAGCATAGAAGCTCTTTTGAGTCATAGTCATGATATCGTAAAATTAGAACAATACCTATCAATAACTTCAGTTAACTCCCATAGAACGTTTACTCTCGATTTCATGGAAATTAGTATTAAACTCTTTGTGAGTTACGGAGATTCTATATGGAAGCATTTTTGGGCCATTTCCTTGACATTTTAGAATCTATTAAATTCTCTTATGTAGTCGGACTTGACCGACTGTTTTTTTAATTTTGTGAAATTAACATTACTTACATAACATAGATGAATAGTATTAGAAAGAAATGTAAATTATTATTGGTTATTTTATTATATTTAAAACAAGAAAAACATTAAAATTCCTAGGCTATTAGTTGACGTAAATGTCACTGATGTTGACATTATCTTCTTTTCTATTTAAAACTTCAGTTTTGCTTAGCAGTATTCTCAAGCTTTCTAGTGTCATTCTTTTCCGTTCTTAATTTTCTACATCTATGAGCTTGTAGTTGTCAAGTTGTGCTGAGAGAGAGCGGTTGTGTTTTTTTGTTTCTCAAGAGCAGTTGTATGCTCTTTCGCCGTAATGTCAACCGCTGTTTTTGTTGAGCCGATATAGATGTCATCGCAACTTTCTCCGTCATTGCTATTGCACTTTATTTCGTAATCAAAGTTGTTCCTTTTTCCCGTCGGTATTTTTATTTATGTATTTGTGTATATTGTGCTAAGGCTGTCGTTGGATTTAAATGAAATTTTCAGTCATCAACGCAATGCTTTGCAATCTATCAGTACGAGAAATAGATTGCCAATTTTGTTAGATTTGCTGATTGTTTTCATCAAAATGAAACTTTTTTTCTTAATGTTCAAAAATTTAAATGCCAAAACGATTTTGAATTTGAATACAGTTAGTTTAAAATTTTTACAGCTGAACGACTGGCTTCATTGACAGCGGGCTCGACGATAGGGCACAGCATTATCGCAAAGTTAATTGATTAAAATGAAGAGTGTCTAAGCTATATAAGCGTTTGAATTGTGAACTATATGTCTGCTTGTTTTATAATAACAGAAAAAATAGATGTAAAAGTCGGTAAAAACCTATTTCTTAATGCCCATCACTTTTTCCTTTCATAAAAGCATCAAACTGTTACAGCAATATTCAATTTTAGTAACTTCAAATGAACGAACTGAACATTGTGCATTGTGGGGTACACGAAATCGTCAATATATGGAATGATAAGAACGAATACCTTAAAAACGGTAAAATACCAAGTTTCTTGATTATGTGATGAAACACCTGGCTTTCATTCTTCTTTCCTTTAATGCAGTAGTATACTCCTTATGGGAGGTACCTGAAGTAATTTACCGATAATCTTGCTGAATATATAATAAATTACCCATAAATACTTCCCTACTGAATTGAAATGGCATACGATGAGAGATTTGGGTTTTATCCTTATTTCCGTAAAATCGGAAGACATGGTTGTTTGGGAAGCATCCGAAGTTATTATCGATTTTGCTGAATTTGTTTCAAGTGATGGCAACAACCAAAAAATGCTTCCTTAAGATATTTTAGTGTCTTGCGATGAAAAACATGGCTATTAAAGTGAGTTCCGTGAAACTAGGAGTACATTTTTTTGTGATGCACACCAAATTATGAACTCATATTATCGACGCTTCAAAATTGACAATATTATGAGAACTCCCCAAAAATCCTTTCATAACAAATTCTAGGATGACGACAACATTTCAGTGGCATGGAATCTAACACCTCACATTTTAGCGAATTTCCGTTGAATCGGGAGTAAATGTGCTAAGGAAGGTAATCGAAGTTATTGATCAATTTTTCGACCCAAAAATGCTTCCATGCCAAATTTTAGTAGCATCCCATGAAATACCATTCCAAATTTCTGTCAAATGCTTATTTCTGTGAAAAAGAATGTGAATGTTCTATGAGAGGTATTCGAAGTTATGCAATGATTTTGCCTGTGCTTGTACCTTATCTCACCTTTTACAAAATACATTCAAAAACTAAATTTCATTTCGAGTTTTATTTCTAGCAGCTTCAGCTATTTCATGGGCAGTTTGCTCACAATTAAATCTAGGAGACTCATTCTTAACCAACCAGGGCGATATCATTAAGATCATCAAACAAATCCTAATAAAAAACTAACCTATCCTAACTTAACTTAACCTAACCTAACTGAACCTAACCTAACATAATCAGATAAACTAAATATACCACCTTTTCATAGTGAAAACCAACGATACATTGTGACTGTGCATACTTTTTCAACATTTGTTCAACTTTTAAACTGTTGAACTCAATAACTGCAGGTTAATTAATTCTGTATTTTATTTGAAATTAACTGAATTCAAGGAATGGTGCGTCTTAATTTATTTAATAAAACTCCACTTCCACTTAAACCTCTATTTAATAAATTGTGGTGAAATATTTCATTTGGACAATTTTATCCTTACACCTAACATCTATACCCACAAAAATGTTTGTCCAGAGCCGGATATAGACCGGAAACGGCTGACGCATGCTAAAATGTATAAATTTATTTAGTCTCACAAATTTGTATTTTATTGAATTCGAATTCATTGACTTTGCCATGTTTTGCGGTCCGTTATTGGTATTTGCGAATACGATCATTTTTGGAGGGTTTTTGATAAAACTATAACACCTAATAAAAACGCAATACCATTTACGAAAAAGTAATTTTTTTTTTTTGTAAACGAAAAATTTGTGAATTTTGATTTAAAAGGTCCGACGAAATTATGGACCGATTTTGCCAATTTTTAGATAGTTCAGTGGAAGGTTTTCTATTAAAGTGTACATACTAGTATAAAACATGTAATGGCATATAGCGCTATTCGAATTAATTTGTAATCGTTTGCTCCATATGTGATAGCCGAAGTTATGGACCTGACCAAGTGCATCATCTCACTTATTTGTCGTTAACCTGACAATAGCTAGACAGACTTTCATCGCGAATTCGAGAAGAAGAAATAGATATTCGGGAAGGAAACGATCTATACAGTACATACTTTACACAAACCCACAATTCTCTCCTCGGCAGCCATGGAAAGCAGCCATATGGCGGTAGGCCCCTTGGCTGTAAAAATCAAGAAATTTTTATTTTCGATTATTTAAATAATTTTGTTATATTTGATGATTATAGGCTAGGTCAAATCCCTACACAAAGTTTTACGCGAATCTAAAGACCTAAACTTATAGCGCATTTCGCCATATTGACAAGAAAAGGCATATATGGCAGTAGGCCCCCTGGCTGTGAAAACCAACAAATTTTTATTTTCGAATTTTTAAATAATTTTGTTATATTTGATGATTAAAGGCTAGGACAAGTGCCTACACAAAGTTTTACGCGAATCTAAAAGCATCAATTTTAAGCGCATTTCGGTATATTGACAAGAAAAGGCCCATATGGCATTTAGCCCCTTGGCTTTGAAAATCAAGAAATTTTTATTTTCGATTTTTAAAATAATTTTGTTACATTTGACGATTAAATGTTCTCAAATTTCAGCGACCCAAAATTGAATTTGGATGTTGAATACGAATAATGATGCCCAGATGAGTGATGCTCACACACTCAAATGATTTCTTCTTTGGTGAAAATAAAGCAAAGAGCAACATAATAACGAGTGCTGCGAAATCGACGGCTTTTCTTACGCAGATAAAGGGGCCATTCATCTAAATTTGCAAATGTCCAGCATACGCGCATGCGCATGCATTAAAGATGTACCGATATACATGCAGCCGAAACATGTTCGGCACACTTGACATAACTCTGTTGCCGCGCCATGCCGCAACATTCAACACAAATTATTGTAATATCAAGATGCTGTTGTTGTTTTTGTACGTTTGTTGCTGCTTTAAGCTAAACTGCGTGAGAAACACACCTGTCCAGTGGACAGACGAGCTCTAGCAGACAAACGGATGCAGTGCTGCAAAGAACAACAACAAACCGAATTACAAACATCATTGAGTGCAGTCGGCAATCGGTTCAGATGCGGCATGCGGTGCACTTTTGTTGATGTCTGCGGTTGCATTTGTTTAACTATTGTTTGTGTTTGCGCTTGACGTTATACTTTCAACTGGGCGCACGTTTTTGTTTTTGCTCAGCACCTTGTTGCTTGCCTGAGCTGTTATTATTTTTATTTCATTTCGTTGTTTTCGTTGTTATTGTTTAGTTGTTGTTTCACGTCGTTCGGTGTATGCTTGTGTATGTTAAACATGTTTTCATCAGAAATTCTTTGAGTGCTTGAATATTTGTTGCTGTTGTTGTGTTATTGCAGGCTTGTGTTAATTATGAGTATTATTATGTTTGGATTCATAACAAAGGCCAATTGCCTCTACCTGTAATATGTCATTTCATAAAATGACGCTTGCGTTGATTTCTTGTTTAAATTGCAGTTACGCTATGTGATGTTGTTATTGGTTTTCGAATTGTTTATTTGTTTATACCCAACAGTCAATGACTGGGGTTATTTTGAGATCTTTATTGATTGTAATGCATATGTTGTATTTCTGCATTTTTTTTTTGGCATGAGGCAAGTCCATATTTTAATGCAACACCCATTTGCCATCATTTGCTCACTCCCGGGTGAGCACAATATACCAGGCTGTTCTATAAGTTCTACGGTTCGAAAAAAAAAAACAAAATTTTAAGTTTTGAAATACACTTTATTGAGTATGGTCTGCAAAATATGTTTCTACAGCTGTTATGACCTCATTCAAAATTCAATTCAACTCTTTCACCTGGCTTAATAGATTCCAATAATATTCAGAATGTATTGTTTTTTCAACTAGAANGAAATTACTCTTTCACCTGGCTTAATAGATTCCAATAATATTCAGAATGTATTGTTTTTTCAACTAGAAGGAAATCCACTAAAAGAATTCCTTTGCAGCCTAAAATCTGATGTTAACACCTTCTTGTCCGGTCTCCGGACACGAACTTGTTTTGGAACCAAAGAACACGGTTCAAACCAATTTTAAGCCTCTTGCGTTTATTCAAGAGCTTTCAAGTCTCATCCATAGCGATGAACCAACGCAAAACATACTTTATCCTTTTGAAAACGCTCTTAATGTTCGTCTTCATTGCATGTAACCCCACGTTTGAGTTCAGCTCATTAGTTCATTCTTCTGAATTAACCGAAGAGGACGACACCTTTTAAACTTTGAACATTTGTTCATTCATTTCCAATGCTTTTAAAGCTTCAACAATAAAAATTCATTCACTGTAGGATACTTGCATTTTCCATTGTGAAAGCAAACTGTGCAACGTCGATACTAAATGATTTGTAAATAAAAAATGAATTGACAGACTGTAATGATACTTCCCATATTTCGATTTAAAGAGTATACCAACATAACATTCGAACTGCAAAACTATTTGAACAACATAAATTTATTCCATATTGGGGACATACCATACGCGGCGATCTCTAGCCCTAGCTAATACTTATGACTGTAACTCTCAAAATGTTTTAAGCATTTACAGGAGAGACTTCAATTTTCCAAAAAGTTATGTCCAGAATTCACTAATCGTAAATTTAGATTTACGAGTGATCGGTAAGTTAACGCCGTTGCTGACCGACTTTCTGGACTTTATTTTCAACTTTTTTTAAAATAATTTTTTTGCAATTTTATGCATTGATACCATCATTTCCGGAGATATGTTTCTCGGTAATATTTTCAGAGAAACCTAAAGAAAAAACCCGTCGCTTCTTTTTTTTTTTTTAATTCAGAGCAGTGACAAAATGAAGATGGTTCAGGTTGATTCCACTCGGTTCAGCGCAAAGCGAATTGTATTTTCTAAGGATACAAAAACATTTGGAACCTAATCTTATCCTAAGCTTGAATGACATGGCTAATGGGTATTATGATGTCGGTTGTAACCGAAAATTTTACCAATCTCATTTTATTTGGATTGCTTCGTTTTCTTTTGTTTTTCTGTGGATTACGTATCGAGCGCTCGCAAGTCAGCCCTGAACAATTATTCATTTGAATATTTTCTTAGAGTCAAGTTTGTTGATTATAGTTAACCTGTTGCCAGTTGCCGCAGAGGTATTTGTTTTCAATTAAATCAATTGAATTGTCTTCAAATGGTATCACATTTTTGTGAAGATCATGCTGAGTAATTGAGTACGGCATGATTATTTATTTTTAATTTATTCAAACAATAAAAGAATGAAATGAATTATGAATTATAAAATTTTACTTAATAATATTCAAAACGCTGATTTATCAAAAAAAAAAAAATAAATAAATAAATAAAATAAAATAAATAAATAAAACCAAGCGGGAGCTTGTTTTTGTGTTACCAAGATGGATTTCTTTTNCCAAGCGGGAGCTTGTTTTTGTGTTACCAAGATGGATTTCTTTTTTATTCTGTTATTATTGCTTCAAAAGTGATGAATTCATATTTATAAAACCATTGGAGAATGCGTGCTGGCTTGCAGGTATAAAGAGCTCAATAGGAGCTTTACAAATGCTGCTAGTGAGCCGATTTGTTTATACAAACAACTCAATGAAATCGATTTAACTACTCATTACTATAGTGATTTGTGATTATGATTGTTCATTAAAGAAATCCAAATCACATTTTCCATGAGTGTTTCTATTTCTTCTGTTATTTTTAATCAAAATTATTTGCTTTAATGTTTTCACATCTTTTTGGCTAAGCACTTGGGTTGTCCGAAGAGAAATTGGATTTTTCACGTATTGAACGCTCTAACCACACTTTTGAATGACTTCTGTTAACGCCACGAATTTTTTCCGTTTGACATTTGTTAGCTGTCCCAACTGTTAGTTTGGTTTCGGGCTTAATATGAAATCAAAAAAGGAGCATTTGCCTCATATGCTATTTTTTTATTTCCGTATAGGAAAAAACACAACACAAGCTGCTCCAAAGTTAAGTGATGCGTATGGTGGTGAAGAAGCACAGTGCCTGAATTGATTTGTCAAATTCCATTCGGCAGATTTTTCACTCAAAGACGAACGTTCAGTTCGGCCAACTCAAGTTGATTATGACGATAACAGGCTTTAATCCCTTCATCATGTCAATGTATGAGAGATTGGAGAAAAGTGAAATAAATCAAAATCAATTGTTTTGGGGTACCACATGATTAAAAAAAAAAATCAGTTGACAAAGCGTACATATCCTTCTAATTAGCATTTTAAACACAATGAATTCGATCCCTATTTAAAGCGATTCATCAACGGTAATGAAAAGTAGAATGTTTCCAATAACTTCAATCGAAATCAATCAACTATGGTTCAAGCATGATGACCCACAACAAACCACTTATAAGGCTAATATTCAATAAAAGAAGATCTTGCTGTCAGTTTGGTGGGATTGGCAGGAGGTGCTGTATTTGAACTGCTCCCACGACCAAACTGTCAACAACTGGACCAATTGAATGCAGAACTCAAAAAATATAAAAAAAAAACCATGGACCATTCACATCTTTAATTTCACGCCAAAAATTATTGAAGCTTATTTGGGGAGCGATATTATATGCACGCTTGAACAATCAGAATAACATTTATTTTAATCTTTACAGAAATTCTTGGATGGTTAAACTTTCGCTAATTAAGAGACTAAAAACTATACGAACGTGAAATCATGAAGTTGCCCGAAAGTAGGAAAAGGTCATTGATCTAAATCGAAAATATATCATCGATTAATTATCATTCTCTGTTTTAAAAATAAAGTATAGAAGTCACTTGAAAATTTTTTTTTGTTTTAGACAGTTTGCGAGATTTCAATATTCGATTGGATTGGCTTGACGTTATCGAGGTAAAAGGTAAGACAATACTAGTGGGTCAATGCCAGCATTTTTTGCAAATATCGTGTTTAAAAATTGATTTGAATTTATTATTTCTGTAGCTTCATTTGCTTACAACAAACAATTCTGACTAGTACGTCTCAGTAGGAGTACCTCGTATCATTACTACTATAGTACACCCATTGGTTATATTAATGACAATTCAATTATTGAAATTCACTTTAAACTATGATTTTGATTTGATACACGTATTGGTAATATGCATGACAATTCAAAATTCAAAAGATTCACATAAAACTATGTTTAGGGTTTAGAAAACCCATTCATCATATTTACGTCAATTGAACACTGATTTCATATGTAAACTGTGACTTTATTGCAGCGATGTGTATACTAAACACATTGATAAATTTGATTTGGTTCACAACAGTATACTGGTGATACCTCTGCATTTAATCCAATCCTGCACATATTTATTAAACTCATTTATAATACTTATTTTATCTATGAAAACTCTTCGAATTTACTCGAAACTCTTACAGTATCGAAGACCTTAAATCAGCAATTTGAAGTGAAGACATGTAATGAAGGTTTCCGAAATAATTATCAAATGTTTACTAAATTCAAATTTTGACCTCACAAATGGGTGGAAAATTTTGTAAATCTCGATTAAGCACTATCGGTATATATTTTTAAAGTTATCCAATCACTCGCCCTGAGTATTACAAAAGTATTACAAATTTTGCACGAGCTCTAATATTTGTTTGTTTTGGATGCTCTGACACCTGTCGCACATATTTAGTACAATTCAAGTCATTGAACAAACCACATCATATCTTTTGAGACATATGGGCAACATTCTCTATCAGAAGCATCATCCGAAATATGCATTCAAGTATTCAGAAATAATAATTTCAATGAGAGAAGTAATGATCGTGTAAAACCACCATAAAAGTTTAATGACAGCGAATTGCAAATAATATTAGTTGAAAAATACAGTTCGAGTAAATGTTTAAAAGATATGAAAAAGATCCAAAAGTCTGCAAAATGGGAGGGACATATATGGCAAACCTTAATAAAAAATCTTTCCTTTACGTACTTGATATTATAGACCGATTCTTTTTTAAATATTTCAATGCTTTCGCAATGGCCCAAACTTCATTCCACATGGAAGGGAGCTACCTAAAACTATTCACTGATTTGTTCCGTTCTCGAACTCGATCTGGATTTTTACAAGAAGCGTTTAGAGGGGAATTCCGTTGTTCTGGGTCCAAAATCCCTGAGTTATCGTGTTTACTTACAGACGGACAGCCTATTTCACATTTTATTTTTATTTGATTCTACGTCTCCATCAAATATATTGTTGGAAATGATTATTTGTTTGCGTTATATACTTTCCACAATCCATGCGTTAATCCAGGACAACCATCAACGAGCCCCATAAACCTGGTGAAACCGTTTTTCACCGACAAAAAATTATTAATTTGATCCAATACTAATCTAAACTAATAATAATCGAAAAATTGACCGAATTCGTCATAGGACACGGCTTGTAGGTTGACTACTGGCGCCTACCTTCGTTTTCATCTATTCTTAGGAGAATTGGTTTGATTTAAAGCACGAACAGTTTTATTGACGTGGTATCTACAAATTGCATGGTAGAGCGGAGTAATATCTAGTTATAAATGGAGAACATATGAAA
>JXOS01009555.1:6088-16988 GCA_001015075.1 Cirrula hians
AATGTAGTAGCTTTTCGTTTTTCATTAACAAATTTATAAAAAGCTCTTGGGTTGGCTGATACATTCCTCTTAAGTCTCGCAAGATACATCTTATAGGAACGCCGGATACATCTATTAATGTTTTGGTTAGCAATAAGGTACTGGCTATAATCCGTAAAGTTATTTGATCTTTTATATTTCCTGTGAAGTTTGTTTCTTAGACTCTTCAGGCGTAATAAATTTGCGATTAGAAACATTTTTCCGTTCACATTTGCTCAGAGCCCTCTTTTCGGACCACATAGGTGTATTGGGAGTATCTCGGAATTTAATCCAATCATGTGCATTTTTTATGTACACATTGGTCATAATTATGATAAACCAATAATCAAATTTCGTTCCTCTTTTTGAACCATGTAAGTGTACTGGACGTATCTCTAATCTTGCCCGCACATTGATCATATAAGTGCGGGTAAGATTAGAGATATTCGAGGTGCGATGTATCCAATTATGACCATTTTGGGTATACACATTAATCATATATATGATTATTTAAAAATTTAATTTCGTTGAGCTTCAGCAATATTTCTGGCAAAATTTGCGTAAAACTCTCTCTCACCTCTTAATGCCATCTAATCTTGCTAATTTTTGGTACAATTATTGACTTTAGTTCACTCAATTCTGAAATTTCATAAAATGTAAATGATAACTGTGTAGGTACCTCTGTTTGCTATTCAATCACGACCATTTTTGTACACACTCAGATGTTATGAACATTAACCTAATAAATCGCTTCGCAAAATATGAACTCTTGCAGCTCCAGTACAGCCACTATTTTGAGTAAAGGGGTATCCGAAACATTGGTCGGATCTCAACCAAATTCAAAATTCATTCAAATTTTAAATTCATTTTTTCCTTGAATGTGTGTGCCGAATTTCGTTGGGCAGGCTCAACTCCTTCTTTCTAGTTATGGCTAGATAAATTCCTGTAGTTATTCTGACCATATCATTTTGGGTATAACAAACAAACCATCAAAACTTCAATACGCTTCACCATTTTCAATGACGACGTGTAAAAAAAACATGATAAATGCAGTAATCGATATCAGTAATATTTCATCGATTCGGTCCATGCTTGAAACGCAAGTGCTCACTTAATCGTCTATTAAAACCTGATACAGGTCTGGGACTTTGTAATTAACCGATGTCAGTATTCCGGATGCTTTGCAGTTTGATGCCCGTTGCAAGTACTTGCTTTCAGCCATCGTGCAGTCCATTGTCACTTCTGCGGTTACCACCTCTCGGATTCGCATCAAACACATTACAAACTGATTCTGATTCTCTTCTTAACCAACGTTCGAATCATGAAAGACAAGACATTGAATAAAAATTTTTACAATTCTGGGAAGTTAGGTGCATGGGGGATATTAAAGGCTGCAAAAACAACCTTAATTTATCAAAAGTATCAAAAAATAAAATTTCATAATATTATAAAACTATGCATTACAAAAAACACCTTTTTTAGAATATAGCAGATGTCGTCTATGGGCGGTTAGCCAAGTTATGGACCAATTTTGCTCAAATTTGAAAACGTTATAACCGCAAAAAATGTATCAGTTTCGAAATTCAAGAACTTGCTCTGAAACACAAGACATTTATGTTAACATAAAATAAACTGATGAAAAATTTCTATGTAACCCAATTTGGAGTAACCCAAAAATATGGACCGATATTTTTTGAAATTGCAAAATGTAATGGCAATCATAAAACAAATATTCAATACAGAATTTCAGTAAAAATCAATGAAAATCCTATTTATTCTTATAATTAAATTCGGTGCAAATGTCGGATGAGAAGTACCCGAAATTATAGACCGATTTAGCCCATTCACGCAAATGTCAACTTTTTGGAAAACTGGTTCAGAATCTTAATTTCATCGAACTATATGAAAGTTATTTTGCTAACGGACGACGGACCGGACGATTATTTGTTATTTGATTCAATGTATATGCGCTATGAGAAAAATCTTTCCAAATGATTATTTCTATGAACAAGCCTTAATGTGCCTCACTCTATGACCGACGGTTATAAATATAAAATATGCTAAGGTGGACATAGAAGCTGTATTAAAACTTTCAGTCATTTCATGCATTATATGACTGAGTGAGCATAAGCCTTTGGTGCATTCGCAAGTAAAGGTTTGTGGGAGCAACCCAAAAACCATTGACTGATTCCCTAATCCTATTATGGATAACACCAAATTTCACACTTCGAATGACGAAAATATACTTAAGCCATTCTTAACTGAATTCGAAGGTTAACAGTTTCTGGGAATTACCTGAATATTTGCACGAATCTATCAGAATATTCAAAATGCTATGCCAATGGTTAAATACTACCGAAGTGTCGAATGGAAGCACTTTCCATAAAGAGAGTGTCTTTAAGCCACTGCTTATTGAATATCAATTTGAAAGGTCTATGAGGATTACCTAGAGTTTTGAATGTAAAGTTTCAAAATATAGGCAATCAAGCGTTATGACATTTCAATATCTTGCAAAAAAGAAAATGTTCTAAACATACAAAGGAGTTACTTCAAAAGGAAAAAGTCACTAGTAGATATCGTTATTTTCTGAACGATTTCACTAACTTTTCGGAATAAGATTGAGGTTGGTTTGACTATAAAATGTTAAGGACTTATGATGCTAAAGATGATTTTAAATTGATTAAATAATGCTATGATATCCGAATAGTCTTGCCGTTAACTGACTGATGTGAAGTGTTTCGATTTTCGAACTATCTTGCTTTTGGAATTGAAGTGTTCAAATTCTTCACTGATTTTTTTAATCATTGATTTATTATAGTTATGCCTAGCTACTGAATATCAATCGCTTCAATAGGTCCACTTTAAATTGTGGTCAAACGAATTCGTACGCGAAAGGTAGTGCTGCATATTCTGACCCAAACTCGTTTTGAAAAAATTAATTGGAGTGTCTAAACGCGACCTACAATGGTCTTTACGTTTGTATCAGAAATTCGTACGCCTCACAAGCATTTGCTAAGATCTCTTCTAAAAAATTAAACGAAGAATATTCTGAGACTTTAAAATTTACGGCGCCTGAGATTTGTCCAATCTCCCCTGTAAATCGCCACATGCAATGGTGGCTCAGACCAGGGGGTTGGGCAGAAAACTCAGGGACCCGTGCCTGGTATTTCCAAGTACATTACATTACCTTTTACTTGTTGCTGTCATAGTCCTTGGTCCTTGGCTGCAATATGGTGGCTGAGGTTGCATTAACCTCGCCTAAGGTAATGTAAGACCATATCAAGCACGGGTAGGTGCCAATGGTACAATACAGTAAACACTGTATGCTACAATGGTACTTACTAAGAGTTCTTGTCTAGCACTTCAGTCCAATCTGAATGAAATGTAGTAGAATGTACCAAATACAACCACTCACACCAACTAATCTGAACTTTCGTTTCATATTTCTGCGCACATGAAGCTACACAGGAATTTCCTGCACTACATATGCTAATAGATTATTCAAATAGAAAAGTAGAGTGGAGACTTGACACATGGTTATTGCTTTTCTTTACTTTTGCTAGATGCAGTCGTACACATCAGAAGGCCTCTGTAAAGTCTTTTCATAAGACAAACTGAAACAGTTTCTAGATCTCCCAACCCTGTGGGCAGATTAATCGTCATAGGCCGCTACATGTCTAGGACTAGGTCCAGATCTACACCAGTGTATATGATGGCGATTTTAACCACACGGTTTGTATGCTAGCACGTCCCCGCTGCCAGGGTCTTTTCCGTACACAAGGTATTTGATGATCCTTACAATGGTAACATGCCGGTCATTGATGAGACATCTATGAGATATAATTTTAAGTAAGGTAGGTCTCATCATGTTTGGTTTCCTTACTCAAACGAAAATTGTGGTTAAGAACGGCGATTTTGTACATTTTGGATCAATGAGTTGCATATACAAAACAAAAACAATGAATAACAAATAGCCTAGCTATAAACAATTTTTGAGTACATTTTTTTAGGAGGAACCAGAAGTCATTGAACGAATTCATCCTTTCACGAACTTAATATATATTTAAACAAAGTATACCAAATACTTTAATGTAATGGATTTATTTCGAACTCCTCTCAAGTTATCATGATCGCAAACTTTCAGTCGGAGAGATGGACAAACGGACGGAGGGAGGGGAACTCGATCATTCTCCAAAAGATGTTGTTCAAATTATGCATGCAATAGTTGGGATCATCAAGGCAGACAACATTATTTGTAAGCATTACATACTGCACACAGATCAGTAATACCCCAGTCAATAGCTGATGGGCACAACAAAAAGATAAAACAAAAATAGAAAGCAGAAGAAAATTGGAAATTAGCAGCTGGGCAGAGCGTGGCAGAAAACTTTAATTGACATTGCTGCAGCCACTTCACTTTTAATTATTAAGTCTCTGTTATGCGAGTCGACGTCGAGTACTTGAGAAGAACGGCACTGCACTTTGCACTTTTCCCACTCTGAGTGTGTGTGTAGATGTGTGAGTGTGTGCGATGGTATTGCAATAACACGACAAACAGCGTAAAAAGTCCTCAAACTAAAACTGAAAACGAAAATAATATAAATATTGAAAATCAACGACAACATTCCTTGTCGCCCATGCAGTGCATGCTTTTGTTTGGCCAACTTCGTTGGCGCAACTCCTCCGCTGTGTGTCCGTGCTGCTGTGCATGCCAACAAGTATTGCAAGCTGCACTAAAGTGTGCTTCAATGTCAACAACGTAAGCGCCATTATTACAAATTTCTTATAATTAATTGACAATTGGCTAGAGCAGAACATTGCTGTTGTTGTTGGATAAATTTTAATATTTACGAAAAACAAAAGCAACGGTATTTATAATGGCACAACATGAACAATTCATTCGCGATTCGTGCTGTGCTAAAGTATCGGCTAAGTGCGTGGAATGAGGCACGCAAAGTGCGCCAAACAGGAAAATGTCGTAAAGGGTGGTCACTGCAATTTGAAGGCGCTTGTATTCGCTAAACTTTGGAGCTTGGTGCCCCCTAGCGTTGAGACTTACTGCCGTACAGTAATGAGTCAGTACCAAGCCGATTTGTACTTCCTCTTTTGGAACTTACAGCGCTCCGAATGGAATTGAACGGTTTACGTGATGGTTGGAACGCATCCGTACAAGCGATATAACCTAACCAATGAAAAACGCTGAATTTTGATTCTTTGACTCTGTCAACCCAGCCGTAAAGTTCAAACAGCACGTTATTCCACGGGAGCCATATTCGCACTCATAGCCATATATCTCACGTCCATATATCTGACGTAAGATTTAATATTAATATATATATAATGGTCATCTGATTTTGTGACAAGCCATGCTTTATAAGGCTGGCACTATAAGCTACTTGTACATTCTTTTTTGATGCAAAAGAGGGCTCTTTAATTCAATTGCTTACTGCGCCCATGCCAACACCTGCTAGCAAGACTAATTCACCGTTTCGCTGGGATGATGTTGTTCTGGATGTTTATGCTTGTGGCTGGATAGATAAAATCCAAATCAATTTGCGCTTGGAACTCGACAAATTCACGCATTCTCCTGACCATGAATCTACGCTCGTGGACCTAAAGTACTTTGTCATGTTCTCATTAGCAGCCAGCTCACATTTTCTATGCTGACTCAACAAATGTGAAGAATACGACATTAAGCTTGCATTTAATTCGGGCGGACTTCAGACACGTACCACAAATAATACCTCACCGTACTGATATTAAAAAGCAGAATCATATGAGGGATCTGAGTATCATTTACGAAAGCCTTATGAGTTTGTCTGAAATGCGAAGTTGAAACATGATGGCGTATAGCTGATTCCTAATCCGTGAGTCATTTGTTTTTTGAAAGTTCACCAAAAGGCGTCGTGTGTGAATTTGCTTCCTCTGGGTTTTCTCTAAGAATTGGTACAGTGTTCATATCTTGTGGTAATAAATTATCAGATCGGAAAGGTTGTAAACTGTTTTTCATTTACATCTTCAGTCTTTCACACAGCACAATGTGCAGGATCTAATAGGGTTTGTAACGAACATTCTCTCAAAAAACTTAGTGGAGTTTTCTGTCATCGCCTTTCTTCAAGGTATTAGCAAAGAACCCAAGATACAATTCACTCGAAATGCTCTCCTGTAATCAAGTTTTGTAGCAGAGATACTGTGTGGAATTTATTAACTCATCGCCACCAATTTTGTATAGTTGAGGGGGTAGGTCATCTCTAGGTGACTTTTACCACTTGAGCTGTTTGTTAGCAGTGGCTGGTGCTGGTATGATTTTTGTAGTATATTGCTGGGGCTTGAATGGACATTTTATAGGTAGAAATATCTNAGGTATGATTTTTGTAGTATATTGCTGGGTCTTGAATGGACATTTTATAGGTAGAAATATCTCCGTCATCACCAATCATTATATAATTGAATTGCTTAGTAAACTCTAGATATGATGTCATGCTGTTTTCGTCTTCATTTCTCTTCTTTTCCTCTTTCACGGTAACTCTCGCAATTAAAATGCATAATCGGTATTGTGCATTACTTTACTTAAGTAGAGTTAAAAATTTTCGCCTCGAATAAAATAATGCATATATTAGGGAAGGTTATCACATATTTGACATAGGAGATGAAGACTTTGTTACATTTTTACAAGTTTTTCCATTTTAGAGAACGTTCCGAAATAAAACAACGCTTCAAATTATGCTGAAGATGTGCAGTATTTGGAGTAAAACAAAATAATGCAAAAGACCCCAAAACTAAACAAAAATAAATGGGTTTATTGAAGTATCATTGCTCATTTGATTTCTTAGTTGATTATTTTGGATAAAATGTAGTTTCACATCACAATTTCTAATGGAACCAACTTTAACAANTAACATGAAGCCTCTAAAACTGGATGCAAACAATCACAATTTCTAATGGAACCAACTTTAACAAAAGTTAAAAATAGTTGTTTATTTCCGCGTCTCTTATGGTAACCATTTGATAAATTATTTTTAAAAATTAGGTCACCGACGCAAAACCGAATCTCATTGGAATAATATTTCAAGGACCTCCATAGAGCCACAGGTAACAGAATGCCTCGCCAATGAAATCTGCAAAGTGTATATTAGTTTTGGCGGTACGGTTCTAACACCCAGAACGAGTGATTGGACCCCTTTCAAAATATATACCGATATGATCAGCATCATCACTGGAATTGATCTGTCCGTCCGTCCGTATATCCTTCCGTAAGCAAAAACTAGAAAGCTGGAATTGAGGGAGACTTACGAAATTCGGTACGCATATTCTAGTGAAGAATGTTAGATATTATTTTGAATTTGATTTAGATCGGACCATTATTTCGCCTACAATCAGTACACAGTCTTTACTCCAAATTGGGGCCTTAACTCTACTGGAACCGTAAAAGTCGCTATTTCGCAATTCAATTTCGTTATAAGTTGATTATTCATAACTCTAAATGTTTTCCAATAATGATCGTGATTGAATAAAAATTAGAGATATCTCCTGTACACCTATGTGATCCCGAAAATACACTTTTTGGGCACATTTGGGCAGAAAAATAGATCGAGTGCGATGTGTGTACAAGAAACGACCAAAATTGGATAAAAATCAGAGGTAGCCCAAGTACACCAATGTGGTCTTAAAAATGAGCTTAGAGCAAATTCGACCTGGAAAATTATTCAAGTTCAACGAAATATTATTATTGAGTTATCATAATTATTATCAAAGTGTGTGCCAAAAGATACCTCCAAAACATACCTATGTGGTACGAAAAAAGGGCTCTGAGCAATTACTGTAAATCTGTTGGCAACGTGTATCTCACAGTCAGCCTAAGCCGACTATAACATTTTGAATTTTTTTTTTTTTAATTTTCTGTTTCAAATATTGATTTCTATAAAATAGTCTCAAAATATAAAATTGGCTTAGAAAAAAGGAACAAAGTGTTGATCACTTTTGGTCAAACGTTTGTAACACCCAGAACGAGCAATCACAGATCTTTCAAAATAATTACAGATATACTCAGCATCATTGTTGAAATTTATGTAACCATGTCCTTCCGTGTGTTCGTCAGTAAACAAAAAATAAAAGATGGCCTTGAACTAGATCTATGAAATTTGGCACACATATTCTAAGGAAATTGTGTCAAATACATTTTCAGTTGGAAAGAAATTTGAATTTCGTTAAGATCCGTTAAAAATTTCGAGTTTCTCCAGTACATCTTTTAAATCAAAATGGACCTTAAGTCAACTGCAGCCGTAAAATTTTATATTTAAGAAGTACATTCTTAAGTGGGCNGCTGCAGCCATAAAATTTTATATTTAAGAAATACATTATTAAGTGGGTAGATATAGTCATGGCATTTAAAATTTTTCTGAAAATAGGTTTGATTGATTGATTAAAAATTTTGGGCATGCTTGCCTTAATAGTNAAATAAGGTTTGATTGGTACAAAGGTACATCCGTTACATCTATGTGGTCTCACGCAAAATTCCAGAATCAGCAATTTAATTCAACGAAATTTGGTTGTTGACTTATAAATGTGGTTAAAAATTTTGGGCATGCTTGCCTTAATAGTCAGAGGTATTTCCAAAATAACTATGATAACCGAAAAGAGAGATTTAAGCAAATTTGAAAAATGATCAAATCGAACGAAGTTTGATGATTGACTGATCATAATTATAATCAATGTGTGTATCAAAATGGGCATTATTAGATGAAAATCGGAGACACCTCCAATGCAACTTTATTGTCTGAAAAAGGGATTTAATCAAATTTGGTCACAAAAAATCATAAATTTTATCAAATTTGATTATGAAGTGATCATTATTACGATCAATGTGTGTACTTAAAATTAACGTGATGGTACAAAAAGAGGATTTTAAGCAAATTTGGCCAGCAAAATTGATCAAATTAAAGAAAACCTGCTTATTGAATAATCAATATGTGTGAAAAATATAGGTTTGATGGAATTAAGATCTGAGGTTCCACTGGAACACCTTTAAGAACCCAATATAGAAGTTCTGAGTACATAGAAAAAAGTTATTTTGGATTCCAACCTGAGCCTTTATATTTTTTTCTTTCTGTACTGTCGCCTCTTGATCTCTTGGTTGGTTTATTTAAAATTTTGTTTTTATTGTAACCAAATGGAGCACTCATTATGTATTTGAAATATGACTACTAAATGAAAAGTTAACAATACTGATATAATAATATAAAATCTGCAATTGCTTATGCATATGGTATATGATACCGTTATTTTTTCTAATAATTAGATTTCTTACTTTTCAAACCAAAATTTTTCCTTTAACTTGCTTTTTAATTATTTAATTGTTGAGCTTGATTCTTTTAGAAAAATTGTTACAAGAATTTCGAGGCAAAGACAGTTTCGGGTATTAGAAAGAATGAACGACAAATATATAAAATCAATAGTTAAGAACTATAAGAGATATGGCAGTATGCACTTTTGAACGACTGTTCCATATATCTTATATCCAATTGAAATTTTATAATTTGGTGTAAAGCCAGATAGAAAATGATTGCAGCGGTTATGCTAATGATCGGTTGGGTTAAACATATAGCTGCCATACAAACTGACTAATCATACTCTGGTGCTTGAGTGGGGACGCCACAGGCTCGATGCCAGCTGCAGAGGAGGAGTTTGTGATGCAAGTATTTCGGTTTCTCATTTTACACGCGTGAAGCCCCAACCACGTCATTTAATTTTTCAGCACACTCGCATTTTTTTTAATGATATCTCACTTTTTCGCTTAAATAATAATAATAATAATAGTTGTTGTTATTATGGAAAACAAACAATTGCCAGAGTTTAAGACAATTAAACAGGAAAAAGTTTACATACAAATTAGTGATAATGAAATAGTACAGCAATTGGTGGCACGTATTTTATATTTGGCATAGCCAAATATAATTTAACGATATTTTAATAAAATTTTTTGAAAATTTGCATTGCATTTTTGTTCAAGTTACGAACAATACTAAATATTCAAATTACGACGGTAATCTGCAATACTTTCAGTTATGCAAAAAATTGGATATTTTTTTACTTTTTCGCAGAATATTAATTACTTAAACTACGAAGTATTTGAAATTAAAATGTTTATTGTAAGGCGGTACCTATATTGCAAGGAAAGCTCATAAAAAAAAATTAAAGCATACCGAAAGGCGCAAAAATTGCGAAGGAATACAACGAATGCTTTCAGTTTGTTAAGAAATTGTTTGTTGTGCAGCTGCAGTGTTTGCGCTAGTGCATGAGCCATCACACAGCCACCAATAATACAACAACAACAAAAGTAGCAATTAAATAAAGTTAAGCACACTTTGTGCGAGATGGCGCGTTAGTGCACATGGCCACATGCATTGCAGTTAGCATGCCAGCGGCAGCACTTGCTACAGTACCAGCACATATTTATTGAATTGCCGCATACATTTTGGCAGTTATTCCAGCCCACCCTCTGCACACCTACAACGCATGCAGGTACGCACAAGCAAACAAACTGCGTGCGTCGTACAAACGCCTAAGCAGCCGAGTAATCCATTTACGAAAATTACCTCAAAAGGATATTGTTCGAGGCAACTGTGTTCATGGCTGGCTTTGCTGTTATTTTTTTTTTTTTGCACCTTTCATGCCGCCTTATTTCATGTTTACTGTTATGGCAATATTTTCCTGTGTCGTTGCGGCAGTAACAGTTGGCTGCTGAGCCTGCAACAATAAACCAACGCAACGCTGAGAGTGACAAAAAAGAAAACAAAAAATTAAGTAAAAGAAAATTATTTTTGGAAATAAAGTCATGAAAGCAAAAGCAGCATCATTACAAAAAAAAAAAAAAAAAAAAAAA
>JXOS01009618.1:0-13487 GCA_001015075.1 Cirrula hians
AATATGAAACATACTAATAGAAATATATATGACTTTTGGAATGTCATTGGATCTAATTAACATTGTGGAAATCCAACCTTGAATATCTGAAGAATTTGTGGAAATCCAACAAAACGAACGAGAAAAATAAAGAAATAAATGGATTTATAGTTATTACATACAACTAAACTGTGCAGCCAAATCAATCAAATCCACAATGTTTACTTCCATTTTGATCATTTAATAATTAAGAATACCCCATTTATACGATAACGTAAAATAATTAGAAAACAAAAAATTAATATAAATTCTTAATTCAGCAGCATTATTAGTAGCGTAACAATCCGTTGTTATCTGTTTTGGTAGTGATCGGGAGTGTTCAATAAAGTTAACCTTAAAAATTGAAAAATCTGATTTGGCCATACCCAAGTAGGATACTTTGCACGAATATATAGAAAAATAAACTTATTTAAAAATAGACTTTGTTTATAAATGATTCATAAATTAGCAAATATATTACGAAGCTCAGGCTGAAAGTCTAAGCAAATCATGGCGAAAATTACTTTGTACCACAATTTATTATTGTCCAATTTTTTAAATAAAAAAATAAATATTTGGAATCTAATTTATATTTGGTTTTTTTTTTTTTAATTGGTAAAAATGTAAGGACATGCTCCTGTTGGAAAATACGTCGGGGTGATGCATTCCATGCTTTACTAAGTGACACAACGCATTTCCATATAAATGAATACAATGGCGAATGTAGTATCTGGGTGTTACAAACGTATGACTAAAACCTTGCCAATTTCAATTATAATTTTATTAAAAGTGGATCAAATAGGAATACTATATAATAATTTATTGTTAATAATTTAATATAATATCATTTTTTATGAATTTTTGTTTGATATTTATTCACATCACCAATGATATCGGCAAATTGTATACCATTTCTGACGAGTCGTTTGAGTGATTAGACATGTACCAGAGTTTATACCGATATGATCAGCATCATGTCGGGAATTGTACTAACCATGTCCGTCTGTCCGTCAGTTAGTAGACAAAAACTAGAAAGGAAGAGATGAGATCGAAATTTGAAGTTCGTTCAGATCCGATCAATAATTCTGGTTCCTCCCGAACATCAATTTACTCATATTTAAGGGCTGAAAGCTACTGCAGTCGTAAGATTTTGTTGGGCTCTGTTAGCATCTAAACCTGATCCAAAAATAAGAAAGAAGAAGAAAATAAGAATGGATAAAAATCAGATGTAGCTATGTACACCTATGTCCCAATAGGGGCCTTTGAGCAAACTAATCCACTGCCACCAATTGAAATTAACAAAATTTCGCTCTTAAGTGGACATCAATTTGGATGTCAAGCTGAACCGTTTTACATTGTAACTTCACCGTTCTTCATCAAATTTTAANTTTGGCAGAGATTTAAGTTAATAAGAATTTTCCTTAATAAATTTTAATTTGATTTGACTTTGGAAATTGAGTTCTTAAGAATTTATGCTTTTTTTTTTTCTAAGCTAATAAGACGAAATGATTAAAAACAAGTAATTTAATATAAAATTATCCAAGCCAAAAGTCATGTTCTTCTGAAATTGTTTGCGTTTGTGTTAAAGCACAATTGCAACTGCNACAAGCCAAAAGTCATGTTCTTCTGAAATTGATTGCGTTTGTGTTAAAGCACAATTGCAACTGCTTGCCGAATATTCACAATATTTTTATTATTTTTGTGTAAAAATTGTCTTTTTTCAAAATAGCAAAACAACGCACTACCATCCGAATTAACCTATCCGAATGAAGACCTAACTCCCTTAAAAAATGAAAATTTATAAAATTTAAATTTTCCTACATATAAGATGGATCTGGATTGCATTTTTTCATNAGAAGACCTAACTCCCTTAAAAAATAAAAATTTATAAAATTTAAATTTTCCTATATATAAGATGGATCTGGATTGCATTTTTTCATGATTCATTTATAAACAAAGTTTATTTTTAAATACGTTAATTTTTCAATATATTCGCACAAAGTATCTCACTTGGGTATGGCCAAATCAGATTTTTAAATTTTTAAGTTAAACTTTATTGAACACTCTCGATTACTACTAATCACCAAAACAGATTATAACGGATTGTGAAGCTACTAATAATCCGGCTGTATTAAGAACTTATGTTGATTTTTTGTGTTCTAATTATTTTATCTTATCGTATAAATGGGGTATTCTTAATTATTAAATGCTCAAAATGGAAGTAAACATTGTTGATTTGATTGACTTGACTGAACTGGTCAGTTGTATGTAATAATCATAAATCAATTAATTTCATTTTTCCTCCTTTGTTTCGTTAGATTTACACAACTTCTTCAGGGAGATTATTTATTAATAGCTAAAAAACACATTTAACCAAAATTTTTGACTATAACTATTTTGTTTTAGAGTTAATTTTCATTTGTATTAATTATTTGCTTTGAAATTATTTTACTTTATTATTATTTTTGCACTCTTGATATGAATAATAGATCAAAATGATTAAAATTAAGATTAAACATCACAAATTACATTGAACACAAGACAGTACTTTTATAATTAAGCTATTTTGGATTTTGAATTTATAATTTATAATTTGTTTATCTGTGAAGGAGAATATTGTAATTGGGACTTGTTTTATCTATTTCTTCATAAAAGCTGTTGTACTTTTTATACGGGGTGCATATGTTTGTCATTATGAAAACATTGAGTAATTGTGATATTTCTCAACCGACGTGCTTGATAACACTGCTTTTTCGATCGCCAATTCAATACAATTTTAACAATAAATCACTTCACACCGAAACAAAGCACCCAAATAGTGACGCTCGTCAGGTCTGTTAGCACAACGTTTCTATCCCGAAGCAAATTTTGGTAAAAATTTGGTTCGCCATTTCAAAATTGCCGCATTTTAGAAATGGCGAACTTAATTCAGATACATGAAACACTGTGAAAAGTCCAAAAAGTACCGTGTTGAGCCGGCATTACAGCATTTTTTTACAGAAAACATTAAAAGGTCTATGGCTCTTGACGTCGGAAGGTGTATTGATGTGTACTGGTTTTAGTAAAACAGTGCGGCGAGACAATTCAATAATTCAATTTCTGCAACAGAAATTTCCTCAACGACTGATGGTAGAAACCGAGTGGTTGAACCGACTCTTGACTCCACCCCGATCTCTGGACTTCTCTCTGCGATAGGAGCATTATCACTCCTATAATCCCCCTCATAACTAAGTAAATAATTATTGTTACATTAGAATTTACTGAAAGTACTTCTATTGTAACATTTTGATGGATTTATGAAATGAATGACTGATGGGTATTATGTAGTCGGCTTCGACCGATACTGTAAAAACGTAATAGTTTTAAGAAAAATGTTATTGAATGAAATTGAATTGCATCTTACATTAACATAAGCTCGTGCAACAAAGAATTCTTTACAACAATGGACACATTTCAGTCTATTTATATTTAAAAAATTGTCATACTTTTAATTTCAAATTTAATTGCCAAAGTGTTATTGATGGAACTGTCAAAGTCATGGTTGGTAATAATGTAAATGCTTTTAAATTTAATTTTTAATTCAAATTTTTAAATTATGTTGTATACGCTTGTTGCAAGCTCAAAGATAATTTAAATTTGAGAAACTTTCTAGCAAAATAATTTTAAAATTTGCATTAAATGTCAAAAATGAAAAAAAAAAAAAATTTAACTGAAAATATGCGCAAGTACCCACAAGCGCTGTTTTATTTATTTTGAGTGGTAATATGCGTGTGTTGCATTAATATAGCGCACTGTGTACGATAACAAGCTACCACAGCTACGCCAACAACAACAATTTGAGCAGGACTAATGTTAGGAACTTTTCAATTGAGTTTATATTTGAAAATGGCTTCAGGAATGAAAAAAAATGAATGAGGAACTTATAATAAATAAAAAGGTTTAATGTTTTTAATTAATTTTAATGAAAGAAAATAACAGCATACTGTACGATAAACGTGGCAAAAGCTAAAATATAATGCACCGGCACGTTGAACGAGCTATTCTGAAGTAATTGAATTGCACTGCTGTTCCGTGTGAAAGACTTTTACATTTTCGATGCGGTCTATGACAACAAAAATACAAGCCTAGCAGATATGTTTACTGCATTCACTGTGTTGTTGCATATATGCCAATATTCACGTTGTCAACAGGAAACATTCTGTGATAATAATTTGTGCTCAAATTGAAAAATTGATTTAAAATTCGCAGTTTTCAAAGCGTACTTATAACCTTGCCAAGTTTTTATGAAAAATATACTTAAATTATTCTAAAAATAAAGCAATCTGTTAGAAAGAAGCGGTTGTCAAGAAAAACACAATACAATGCGTACATTATAGTGTATAAGGTATCTACTTCATTGTGCGGTGAAATAAGTAAGCTTTATCATATAATGTTTGCTCATCGATATTGTTTCAATTTTAAATTATATACGAACATTATTGATAAGTATATTAATTTGGGAGAATTATTGGTATATAATAATATTTTTAAACTGTTTCCTATTATAATACAAATTAATGGTTCAGGAATTAAACATATAGCATATGGAAATAGTTTGAAAATAAATAAATTTGTGGCGGCAGCCTTTAGGTATAGCTGCTATACAACTGAACCATCAGACTGGAATTCTTTTGAATTTTATATATATCATTGAAAATTTATATTTCCGTAACATGTTAATTTAAAAGTGCTTGTGTTGAAATTTGAAAGACTGGCTCGATATTTGAAATAGTTGTTGTATGAAAATTTCCATTCGACTAACGTTCTGATACGAAAAACTTTTACGTTTCTGAAGATATCGAATTAAAAATTTATATCTCAGAGTAATATAAAAAAATAAAAGTTTTATCAGGAACGGTTAAGATAAAGCTGCAAACATACTGGGCAAGTGCAATGATGTTCTAGATGAAAACCTTTTTGGTTTTAGAGATATCCGTTTGATATTTTGTATTTCCGTTTAATGTTAAAGAACTGTTAAAAATAAATGGGCAGAAATGGTTATGGTGGGCTTTACCATCAATTAGATATAGATCTTTTTGGAATACATAGTTTTATATAATTATAAAGATAATTATTTTCTTAAATACAAATAAAATTAGGCTTTAAACAAATGTAAACAAATATTACTGAAGGGTATTTGATCTGCGGCAAAACATATTACTCTGGTCGAAAAGTCTTCGGCGCACAAAAAGTAAAGAGTGAAGGGGCAGGGTAAAAATATCCACTTCAATGCTGGAAAGGTCATGGAATTGTTGGAAGCGTTAAGACTGTTTATCATGCACTGTGAGGTAAAAACGCGGTATGCCACATAAAGTTCATTGGCTTACTTGAAATCTATAGCAAATCATTTGGGAATTTTTTGATAATTAGTAGAATGGCGCCCCATTTTATTTGTAAANAATTGGGGATTTATTTGATAATTAGTAGAATGGCCCCCCATTTTATTTGTAAATGGGGAAAAAATGCNCATTTGGGAATTTTTTGATAATTAGTAGAATGGCGCCCCATTTTATTTGTAAATGGGGAAAAAATGCTGGGCTTTTAATTATAACATTGTTTTACATGGCGACTCAGTATTTTTTTTCATATGGAAGCGCACTTTTTTTTTTAATGCAATGAAAACCAAAACGGTGACTGTATTAATGTAATAAATGTAATAAATTTAAATGGTATTTGTGAGTGATTTTGCATTAAAGCCTCTAATGAGACCATATGGGAGTACTGTAGGTTCCTCTGAATTTCAACCAATCTTGCTCAGTTTTGGTAGACTTATTGAATATATTTATGTTCACTGAATTTTAAAACAAATAAATGATTATACGAAATTCTGCACAAAACCATCTATTGCGACCATAAAGGAATACTGGAGTTATCTCTGATTTTTACTAAATCACCATTATTGGAATACACTTAATTGTTATGAATATCCATCTAGTAACGAAATGACATTATCAAATACCAACTCTTATGGCTCCAGTAGAGTTAAGACCCCAATTTTAAGTAAAGAGGTGTATTGGAGGTCTCAAAAATATTTGTCGGATCTAAAACAAATTCAAACTTCGATCTTACGTTTTTTCCTAGTGTGTGCCGAATTTCGTTAGTGTAGCTCATTTCGTTCTTCCTAGTTTTTGCTTACGGACAAACAGACGCACGGACAGATGGATGGCTAGATCTAGATGCTGATTATATCGTTATATATTTCAAAGCTTTCCGAGCACTCGTTCTGGGTGTTACTTCCAAAACTAATGCACATTTTGATAATTTCATTTGCGACGTGTATAAAAACATACTATCGGCATCGATAAATATGCAATTCATGTGATATAGTGGCTATTTCTAAACATATTCGTCAAAACGCCAAATCACGATCGGGAAATGGAAACTTCTGTCTTGAATTTAGGAAACATCCTTCAACATCTAATTTCGTTTTCACACAAAGTAGTATAAACGTAAGGAGAATCACAGCCTGCTACGGAAATTTGGAATAGGAACAATTTTCTTATTGGTATTTTACTCTTTAATACGAGAAAATGCGCTAAATAAATTCGGGTGGGAGGTGTAAACGTTTACTTCAAATTTCACTGAAATGCTCATAATAGGTTTGTATTTCATAGCATATTACCGAAAATTGTCATTTTGACATTTTCACGTTGTTTCTATAATATTTTGCGATTTGAGCGAAATTAGTTCAAAATTTTGGACCGGTCGATGAATTCCGAAAATATTTTGATGCCTTTATCCGATTTTGAGCAAAGCCGTACAATAACATCGGCTTCCAAACATATATGGACCCTGATTTTAATGAAATTAACATTAAATCAGGTGTAACATCATAAGTTTTGAAATATGGGACCCAAACGCAGTTGACATAAAATTCTTCAATTTGAATAAAATCGGTTTATAACATCCTTTAAATGAGAATACGATAAAGTGCCAAAATACAGTAAATAATTTAATAAATAATATAGCGTTTTAGAAGATATTTGCTAATCAAACGATGAATGTCTGATGGGAATAATGTTGTTTGTTTTGGTCTTTAGTTCTTTTTCGTTGAACGAAAGTAATGAATAGTTAATCAGAAACAATCCTTACTATCGATGATTATTTTTCGGTCGAAAATTCATTTCTTTTCCTCAAGCCTTCTTTTGAATTATGTCAACCAAAAAGGCCTCTGAAGAACAAATCTGGAAAATGAATTAATTTCTGATCTTATACGGAGTCTTGAAATAAAGGAATACCAAATTTTGTTTCCATCATGAACCTAGCATGAAAAGCTTTTAAATTTTCATTTACCCATACATATGACAAGGACAAATATTCATGATATAACGAGATCAATGTAATAGTCGGTCAAATCCGACTACATTTTACCGATCGAACGTATGGTATTAATCATTGCATGCTCATAGCATAAAAAAAAGAAAAAAAAATTAATTCGATAGATCAATGACCGTCCTTCTTTCCATATCCTTTGACCTCGATGACTTGAGTAGTTTTTGAGATAATTTGATTTGGTGTCTGAACATATTTTATGAAAAGTAACGTCAAGTTCGTGAACGGTCAAAATTGGTATAAACCGCTTTTTTACTCCTCGCAGTATCTTATTGAAAAATTCGTTTGAAAAATTCGTTAATTACCAGAGTTTTAAAAGTCCATGTTTTATAAAAGCTTTTACAATTTTGATAAAATATATAGGCTAAAGTTTCTAATTAAGTACAGTCAATTAATACATGAAACGTAATTTTATTTCTAATGCATGCAAAATGTACATTATTCGTAGCGGCACATGAAAATAAATATAATAAAAATAATTATTAAATAGCGTTGAAGGAACAGTTCATAAAATAAACAACAGCAATAAAAGTACATGCTAGAAGTTGTTGGCTGGCATATCGCATTTATATGAACAGCTGGCCCTACCAAGCTGAACACATTTTAAACCTCTCCATACAACAAACTGTACAAAAAATGGGAAATAATAGCTCTAAAATATTGCAAACTACGAACTCATACAATTTGAACACATGTTTGCATGTTAAAGGCAGGTATCCATTAAGTGGGCACTCAAAGTTACCAGCCGTGGAAGTGAAGCATTTGCAAATAAAATTTATTTTCGAATTGAAATGATTTAAAAATCATTCGGATTTTTTCAAAGCACTGCATTTAAATGAGGTCCATATGCGCTTTTTTTTAACAACCAGCACAGCATTTAATGATATTTATTAGTCAGTCTATGGTATTTTCTTTTTTGATTATGCACTTCTATAGTCAGTTTGTTAATAAAAATAAAAAGATTTATTAAAATTTTATGTAGTTTTTAGCATCACACCTTTTAAACTTTTTTAATAATATAATCCGACTAATAAAAAATTGTTTCAAATTGAGCTAACTAGGAAAAACTTTTGATGGTATGTTCAGCAGTGAAATTAAAGAAAACATAATCGTAAGTTGAAAATTTAGTACCGCCAATGCAGGTACTAGTATAGTGTGGTAATTTGGTTTTCGCTTTCGTCACACAGATTGTAGGTGAGAAGAAATTCTGAATGACGCTCAAGTAACGAACGATTAGCGCCGAACTCATGTTTGTCATTTAACTAAATTATTTACATAAATTTCAGGCCCTTTAAAAATATTAACCGATTAGTTTGTATTTGCTGGAACAGATTTGTCATAATTTGATTAAACAAATTATGCAAACAAGTTAGCAATATGACAATCATTAGAAGCACTACAAGAGTTATACTTCAAATTAGATAGCAAGATCCAAGATTTCCTTTTTATTTAATTATTGAATCTATAACATATTTTAGTATATTTAATGTAATCAACATTAGATCCCAGAATCTAATATTTTTTACAAAGTCTAGTTTTAAGCTTTTTTTATTTACGATGGTTATTTGAAACTCAAGGCATAATCATAGACTTTAGGAAGACTTTTATCGAAAATTCTATATAATATAGAAGTAAATTCTATTACAGCAGAATCAACTGTAGATTCTGAAAAAACGTTAGACCAATCAACCAACAAGAGAAGCTCAGTCGTTTTAAATATAATCTGCCTTAAGAGAAGAATGGTGTTGCTGATTAAATTGAACTAATAGAAAACTATATTTCTAAAGTAGGATAATGATGATCGTCCGGCTGGGTCATCGGATAACAACTTGTTATTAGAATTTAATACGTCATTTAACCGAAGAATGTTGACATTTAAAATTTTATAATTGTTGTGAAATATCAATCCACAAGTAGGATTTAGATAAATAGAATCCTTACCACTTATCCAAGTTATATATGGTAAATTAAAATGACCAAGTACAATTATTCTAATATATCACAAGTTACTAGCAATAGATTAATATTTTTAAAATAATTACAATAAATACCAGAGTGATTAACAGGTGGTATATACGAAACCGAAAGGTACATTAAATGAGGATTAAAATAAGGATTAACACGTATTTTTATCGATATTAATTCAATATTTACGTATAGGTCGAATTTAACTCATTCCACATTTAACGTTGATTTAACCGATTACCATGTGAAAACAATTATATCACACTGAATTGAAAAATAATCCAAGAACAGATCCTTTAGTTTTATTTTACGACCACGAACATATTGGTAAGATATACGTATGTTGTTATTATTAACCGATTTCCCGACTTAACCCCGACTTAACCCCTCTTCCCGTTATTGCTAATACGCGATTTTAATTTTTTTTAGCTTCAAGCATAGTAATGAGTTCAAAAAGTATGAGTTCAAAATGTAAAGTGAATTTTTAATTTAAATGTTCTTGCTAACGATTCGAGACCAAACGGTTTTCTTATAATGTTGGTAATACTGTGAGTGACATCTGTTCCAAATCTTATTCGAATGTAATCACTAGCCATATATATATGTATGTGCTTGTTTTTTCTAAACGGAAGAAGTGATATTAAATTTTGTTTGCCGAATGAAATTTAGGCTGCGGAAAAGTGCAGAATGTTGCAGAGGTCCTTCGGTGAATCGTCTTTTTTTTTGTAAGTGGTAAAAATATTTCAAAGAAGGCAGACAACGTGTTATTGACTTGGAACACTCTGGACGACTATCGACGTCAACTGATGAGCAACACGTAAGCAAAATCAAGGAATTGGGGCTCAAAATCGTCGGTTGACAATTAGAGGCCATGTCGATATAGGCAGAATTTCAATTGGAGCAGTTCAAGCAGTTTTTAAGGATTATCTGGGGCTTAGAATGGTTATTCCGAAACCTTTGGCTGTTTCCCAGACTCTAAACACTAAAAAACCGCTATTGAAGAGATTCAACGTGGGGGGAATACTTCGGAATGGATAAAATCTTTTTGGATGAATAAATTAAGATATTTCATGTTATAAGATAATTCACCTTTTTGAACATAGTACAGCATATACACAGTACACCGGAAAAGTTTTTATTGTGGTTATTATCTTAATGCATACCTAAATTTTTATTGTTACGAATACACTTCAAAACGGGTTCATTATTCATTCAGATGATTTGTGTTTGCTATAATATTTAATGCAAGGTTCGTTGTGAGAGCTTTATATCCAAAAGATATACATTTCAAACTACACATTAAATCTATCATATACCCTACAACGCTCGCAACCACTGTTAACTATAGCAATGGTCATGCATTTGGTAAACGTTTCATCGTCTTTTTCCAATAGAGCATCAAAGTATGACCCAAATTCTTTCTTCATATATTTTAATGAGTTTAAGGCTACCAACAAAAACAGTATTGGTTACTCAATATTTCGACCATTCATTATGCTTAATTTTTATGTCAGGTTATAATAGTCTAAGTTTAATTTTATTTATATAACCTATGAAATAGTTTTTTAATTGAAATTTTTACATTTTCACAATCCGTAGAATTATGAGTTTATATATTTATTATTCATATATTTTAATGAGTTTAAGGCTACCAACAAAAACAGTATTGGTTACTCAATATTTCGACCATTCATTATGCTTAATTTTTATGTCAGGTTATAATAGTCTAAGTTTAATTTTATTTATATAACCTATGAAATAGTTTTTTAATTGAAATTTTTACATTTTCACAATCCGTAGAATTATGAGTTTATATATCTAAGACTGGACTATTTAAAACTTTTTTGTTGACTACATCGGCGGAAGATTTAGGTTTTTGAGCAAATTTTTAGTTATTTTTCACTTTTACAAGCAAATATTTATTACATAACTGAAGTTTGTTAAATTTGTCTTTTAAAGAGTAAGAACCAGCAACTGCAATCTTTAGTTCAACATCATACAGTTTTTTCATCTTACTTAATTTATAATTTAGTTCAGTAACAACACGACACAAACTTTAAATTAAATTAGTTTCGTTATTTTATAATCATTTAAGATTTCATTTTCTAAATCAAAAAGAACTGGATATATATTATAAATGTATGTGACACGTTCATCACACAAACATTTTACCATTTTGCATGGTAAAATTAAATTTCCATCCTCATTGGTATTACCAATATACAAAATTTTTTAAAGAACTAGTTGAAAGCATCAATTTGTCAGTCACCACGAGAGAATCCAAATAAATACCAACACAATTAAACAAACAAGAACCCACACAAAATAGAAAATAATCTGAATTAAAAATTTTAATGAGTTATTATAAAAGTTTAACAGTCCATATTTCACAAATCTTTATAGGAGGTTGAAAAGTTTCTTCTCGCATTAGACATTGTCAGTAATTCAAGAAGTGAACGTAAAATTAAACCATCAAAATTAATTGATTATTAAAGCACTCAAGAGAAGAATTTTTTATTTATTTTTTTTATATTTTTTTTTTATCAATTTATTTATTTTTTATGTTTGTCTTAGTTTTTTGGNCAATTTATTTATTTTTTATGTTTGTCTTAGTTTTTTGGTTACGGGCGAGATCATTTAGTTAGACCTCATATGAGTCCGTTGCGCTTTCACTTACGCATCCAGCTACCTTCCTTAAGTTATTTGCGAAGTGGGATTTTCAGTCGACCTAGTGACAAGCGAGAATTGCGCTTCCTACGTGGTGTCAATTTCTTCAAGCTACTTCATCTTAATGGATTCATCAAAGGAGCTTTTGCTTGCGTCTGTGCAGAGCAGGAGAGTTACGTAGAACATGTGTCAATGTTTTTTCGTCTTTCTGCGTCTTCGACTGTGTTTATCAAATGGGATATGACCTATGATCAATCTGATCATGCTGCCGATTCATGAGGATTCTGCTCTACTTTGTGTTAAAGAATTCGTCAATGAAATTGGCAAACTGCATATTAGGTTTGGTCGTACGTTGGCGGTGCTTCTGATTTTCACGAATCATGACCATTTATGTGTATCTATTGATCATAATTACTTCCACTCTTTGTAAAAATTTCGTTGAATTTTATTAATGTTTCGGTCTGAATTTGGTCAAAACCTTCTCATTGTTCCATATAGGTATACTGGAGATACTTTTGCTTTTCACACTATCATGTCCATTTCGATATGCATCATATATATATCCATTCAATAACAAATTTCGTTGAATTTACTTTATGATTGCAAATTTTTTTGTGACCCACTATTTGCATTACAAAGGTCTGATTCTTATTCTATCATACTCATTTTCAGAACACAATTACTTGATACCACATAATTAGCAAATTTCATTGAAAAATATCAACTCTTACGTCTGCATTAGACTAAAGGTCTCAAACGGTGTACTCGTAGTACCTGAAATGTCGATTGGATCTTAACATAATTCAAACTTCAATCTAACTTTTTCCATAAAATATGTATATCAAATTTCATAAATCTTTTTCTTTTTTCTAGTTTTTTGTTTCGCAGGGATGGATATGGCTATATCAATTCTTGTCGTGACACAGATCATATCGGCATATACTTTGATAAGTATGCGATAAATCGTACTGAGTTTTACAAACGTACGATCAAACCCAATATGCCAATTTCGTTGACAATGTCTTTAACACAAAGTTAAGAAGAATCCTCATCAATCGCCAACATGGTCAGAGTGATCAGAGGTTACATCTCATTGAGTAAAAACAGTCGAAGACGCAATCTGACAGTATCCAAGCAGCAAAATCACTTTGAAGATGAGAAAGACGAAATAACATCAACACATCTTCTATGTAACTCTCCTGCTCTGCACAGACGCAAGCCAAGGCTCCTTTGATGAACCCATTAAGATGAATAAGCAGTGCTTGAAATTTAGTAAGATTTAAATGATAACTTTGGGTAAGTCTGCCTTTTTAAATTTTCCCTAGAATGGGTGTACTGAATTTCGTAAGCCTAGGTCAATTGCTTCTTTGTAGGTTTTGCTTACGGACGGACTGTATTTATTTTGATAGATCTCCGATCACTCCTTCTCAGTGTTATGAACGTACCGTCGAAACTAATATACAGTT
>JXOS01009621.1:0-12362 GCA_001015075.1 Cirrula hians
GCGCATGACACATATTTTTTAAAATAAACAATATAAACACATATGTGTAAATAATTTGTGAACTTTTGTTGTTTAAATTATATTTTTATGAGTCCACCCACGCAATATTCAATTTGTAGCATTTACTTCCGTGCTTTTCTCTTTTGTATTGCAGTATTTCCCGTACATGTTTTGTGCGCATGCACTCAAAACGAATGACTGCAAATTCTTATCGTTATAATTGTCGCGAGACGACTGTTGCAAAACAGTAAGGCATTGCATTTTATGCTATCTTATCTAATAACTTAGTGGAGAAGTGCACCCTTATCAGTTGTGTACTTATGATGAACAAATAGTGAAGTTATGTACGCATTCAAATCCAATCAAATAAAGTCTACTTCAATATTTACTCAAATATCCCCATTAATTCAAATGAATTTTCAATTCGAAGATTTTGGTGAATTATTACATTTAACCCATTTCTGAAAATCCCTTTTGTGGTATTTGAAACGGATTTGATTGATGCAAGTTAACGATTTAATCCAGAAACAACTTTGTTATTTTTAGATTTAATTTTTTATCCTTTTTTTTACTATGTATGTTCTATTTAAAGTAATGTGAAATATTNTCAATGAAAAGGTAGGTTTTAACATACCTTGCAGATTTAATTTTTTATCCTTTTTTTTACTATGTATGTTCTATTTAAAGTAATGTGAAATATTTGTTACTTAGGAAACACTCCATTCCTATGTAACAAATATTTCATGTAATGAACTGAAAATATTATAAGTAAAATTTATTTTTACTTCTTGGAATAATTCCACTTCATTTGATATAAGATAAAAACAGCACAGATATAAGATTGGGTCACTACCGAGTAAAACAAACATATCATTTCCAATTTGCTATTCAAATGGCTTTAAAGTGTTACTACTACTATTTATTTTAGCTATTTATGCTTTTTTATAGTTAGTTATTCTATCCAGGACGAGATATTCTTTTGAAAATTATAAATTATTATAATGTTTTGACCCTGATTTTGTTCTGCAGTGTCCTGAAATATTGTAGCCTTTGGATCAATTGTTAGAAAGTTAATTAAAAATGATTATAATTTTTTTCAATATCAAATTTTGACTGCTTAAGAAGAATCACTAAACCAAAATTTTAATTCAGTTCTGGGAATATGAGTAAATACAGGTCATCAGAAATTTTCCCTCGTTTAAATAATGTTCTTTTTTTATTCTGGAACGCTATGTATCAGACGATATATAAGTTATTGACCAATTTCACCCATTCATGAACGTCAACTCATTTTTTTCTCGGAATATCTTGAAAATAGTTATTTATGGTTGCAATCAATGCGCGATTTATTTCAAAAGGTCACAGAATAATTTTTTGCATGCAAATAGGAACTAATTGCTAGGACATAGATCTTGTGATATAATCATAATTTCCTTATATGTTTATTCAGTTGATAAAAAGTATACAGTTATATTTGGTGCTTATGTTCTAATTTTTATGATACGACTGAAAAATAAAACTCCTTTGCAATTGCCGTTATCATCTTTTCTAAGCATGAAACCAGCTTTGTCTTCTCGGAAGAACTGCCCCTGTCTTCAAATAATTTTCTTAATCGTCTTTTCATTTAGTACACATTCGTGGATCCACGTGATTTTCGTCAATCAAAAATGCGAAATTGATTTTTCATACATTTTTTCATGAATTATTCATACATAATTGTTTTGCTTCTAAGCCATCTATAATGACGAATTCTGCCAGTGCACGATATTCAAGAGTTGCCATCCAATTAATTCCTAAGTTCAGTGAGAAACAAGAAAAAAACAAAAAAGCAGAGCCAACAAAATCAAGGAAACTTCACAAGTTTCGTGACCATGGTATTATGGGTGTTTATAACTTATACTCTTCTCGAAGACGAAATGGAAATGTTTTCTTCGGAAGATCCAGTTGTTTCTCATATATGAGGTATCACTTTTCGAAGAGNGTGTTTTCTTCGGAAGATCCAGTTGCTTCTCATATATGAGGTATCACTTTTCGAAGAGTACTTCAATCAATTTTTACTAAATTGGGCATTCATTATCTCGTATCATTGAAAATATGTATGAATAATTAATCTTTTCGCTTATATTAAATATATGACAGGTACCCGAAATTGTTGATTAATCTAATCAAATTTTACAATGTCAAGGTGATCCCCATTCCCATTTTCCGTACAATGCGATGAGTTTCCGTGAAATCGCAAGTAAACGTTCTATGAGAGATATCGGAAATTTTTGACCAATTTCAATTAAATTGAACAAAGTCATGATTATGACTGACAAATGCTTCTATTGTAAAATTTAGCTTTTTTACTGATTTCCGTGGAGTATGTACCCGAAGTTAAGGATCGATTTTGCCCATTCGCGAACTTGACCTTTTAACAAAGTATGTTCAGCAACCAAATTTCATTAATATACCTCAAAACCCATTCAAGTTATCTAGGTGACAGATAGACAGACAGCCATATGCATATGTCTCCAAGAAACATATATTCGGAAATGATTATTTTTATGCATTACATAGAGTGCACAAATATATAATATCCTAGTCATGTATGACTGATGATCGTTGTGATTAATGAAAAATTATTCAAGTTACTTGAAGAAATTGTCATAATGTGCTTATACGCTGTTCAAGAATATGATTCTGTTTTATATTTCAAAAAAAAAATGTGGGTTAACCTGTAGTTTTACATTTCAACGAATTTTCCTAAACTGAAATCTATGCCCGTTCATACAGCGTTCTATGTGCTATTCCCATTATCAGGTTGACTTATTTTCTGTGTTTCCTCAACGAATCTTGAGAATGCCAGTCCTATGATATCCTAAGATATTAGGCTCTTATAGGTAATGGTACTACTTTCTTTCAATCTACCAACACAGGTATTTTTCTCCATTGTCTAACGGAAACAGTCAAAGGATCGAGATTCACATTATCTGAAGTTCCTTTTTCCCTCAATGGAAATGTTTACATTTTTTGTCATTACCATAACATTCAATTCAATCGAATAGAGCAATTCATAACGATTTGAATATAAATTTCATAAAGCAAGAAAATAATTATCTTATTGAAAAATATCTGAAATGACAATATAGTAAACCTGCCCCAAGGCAATGAATGGCAAAATCGTTCAACTGTTTTTTAAGAATAGTGAAATGAGTGAAAATTAAAGAACTTTAGAATAGTCTTTTTGCAGTATAGCATCCACATAAAAGACTCATNGATAGTGAAATGAATGAAAATTAAAGAACTTTAGAATAGTCTGTTTGCAGTATAGCATCCACATAAAAGACTCATTAATTTGTTTATAAGTATACACACGCAGTTATGTATATACATTATTGAGCAGATTCATTTAAACGAAGAGTAAATTAAAATGTTAAAATGTAAGTTGAAAATATTAAAATGCATTGCAAACATGTTTTGTTAGCAGGCCTTAAAGTCTTACAATAAGTGTGTATGACTGTGCGCAACAGAAAACTGACGCATGTCAGACGCATGCTGGTGGCTGTCATAAAAGGTACGTCCACATGGAGACACACATTTATACACAGTTATTTACATCGATTGGCTTATGATTTAAATTTCCACTTAATTCTAGACAAACATATCAAGCCATCATACCTGAATAATATTCACGTACAGCTGCGTGCTGAACTTCGCCTGAATGAAGGCAAGCAGTGCAAAGTCAAGTTCGGCGATGCAAGTACCCGTATACTGGTTTCACTTGCCACCATTATTACAGTTTCACTTTTTTAAATCTTTACTTTATATTGCATTGATTAATTTTCATAAAGTCTTCAGAAGTATTTATTAAGTAAATTATTTTAAATAATTTTACTTTGCAGTTTGCGCAGTCAATAAGGCAAAGCTAACAACCCATACTTTGTTCCGAAATCGTATAAAATCGGAACTGCATTGAAACTACATCTTGCTGCTGTTTTTAGTTTACGGTACTTTACATTAATTTTATCAAAAAATCATGAGTGCCTTGCGCGAAATTTCACGCTGTCCTCTGTCTTAAGCATTTCAAATATTTGTGATTTAAATTTTGCAACATGTTACCGCGGGTCCTATTAAAGAAGACGTACCCATAAACACCTNGTGTTACCGCGATTCCTATTAAAGAAGACGTACCCATAAACACCTTACGGTATCAGTAATCTTTTCGAATATTCACATTTTTCTTACAGCATAAAATGCTTCATTGTGCATTTCTACTCAGGTGCGGGTTACATTCAATTGCAAATCAAATCAAATTGAAGAATGTATCTAAAATAATGATGCCAAAACACCTCAATACCAAATAAGTGAACAAAACTAATTCAATCTCCCATTAAAAAAGATTCTTTACATATATATATTCAAATGTTTCAGTGCCTAAAAATTAGGCTTCCAAACATTCCGTATGTATTATTCCTAATAAAATTTTCTTATCAGATATTATTATTGCACAGAATTTGATTAGGCATGTTCGCGTATCCGTTCGTCCTGCTTTTCTTGCATGTATCCGTTTGTTAACGAAATCTTGATAGAACTCGATATGTATGATTTGCTTGGTAGACACAGCTAAGGGGAAAATCTTAGACTTCAGATATAACTTTGTTCATGTCACATTAATGAATCCGGTACCTTCAGTTAATCTATGTGTTGCACTATGTTTTACTTCAAATTTGAAACAAAAACGTATGCAGGTTCCTGGAGTTTACAAATTTGGATGATATTGGTATAACCCATCAGTGAACGGAAAATAGGCGACATAAAAAAAAATTCGGAAATTTACGTATTTTTGGGAACGGTTAAACTTTGAGATTCAAGATGACACTTATTTAACATATTTGATGACCTGCAATCTGCGGATAAGGATAGAAGTCAGACGTTCCGGTACCATGTCTGAATCGACTACTCCAAAATATAATCAAAGGTCAATGAAATGTCTTAATTATTTTGACGTTAATAAAAGTCATTCAAGACTCAAAGATGATTGTGCCCAGTTCGTTAAGGTAAACCACAAGTATAACTATCTATAAAAATTTTTGGTTTTTCTCAAATTTCTCAAATACACCAATACACATCAATGAGATTACGAAATTGATTGGTATTACCAATTAATTATAATGGCCAGGATTGGATTAAATTCAGGTGACCGCATAACACACCAATTTCGTTGAAATCAAGAAATTTATGTAGTTTAAAATGATATGATGATTTTAGAAGAATGGTCATGAGTAAAAAACATTCATAGAAATAGTTCTTAGACGTGTATCACAAAGCTTCTTTAAGCCTAAATGAATTTTCTTACTTGACGAATTGATAATATTTGGTTCCCCTAATTTATCAAATTGAAATGAATGCAATGGATGGTTGTTTGCAATTGGTGATTAAACAGTCAATTTGAAAAAAATACGTATAACGTTATCGTTATCATAGCCATATAAATTTCGATCTAACGTTTTTGCGTAGAGTCTGTATTTAAATTATGTTGAAGGACCTTACCAACCCGTCGTATAGTTTTAAATCTCAGACGGTTTACGGGATTCGACTTAATAGATAAAAATTTCGTAATTACTCATGTAACGAATATTTGTATCCTGACTCGAAATAAGGTATGTTGAATAAATTAGATTTTAAATTATATTTATGTCATTGTCAGCAAAATACACACAATTTCAGAATACGTATTGAATATATTAGAAATAAACCCAATAATGAAATTTCTTTAAATTAAATAGAAAGGTAAGAATAGGATTGCCTATAATCGTTTGTCGTCCTGGAGATAAGTTTGATTTGATTTCTAGTATATGCACTCAAAACATTTATTTCAATTCACTTCTGAAACGTTATTGATGTTTGCGGCTTATTCCACTTTCAATTTTTTTTTTTCAAGTTCAAATTCGTACTGGAAGAAAATTGGATTATATTGAAGGATTCGCATAAGTAGACAAATTCATTATAGGTATATAAACTTCATAATAAAGTTCGTTTATTTAATTTAATTGATGAAAATCACTAATTGTGCTATAAGGTTTATTTTCAACCATAAAGGTGTACAGCTTTTCATCCAATCATGCCAATTTTGAGCAAATATATTGTTCAAGCTCATTCTAACGAAATAATTAAATTTCATTTAATTGAGCTATTTAATTGATATTTGCGTATAATTTCAATTATTCCCCTTTTGGGACTACATAGGTGTACGTTTCATGCACGCATCGATCTCCCAACTAAATTTTTTGGGCGTTACAAAAGTATGACCAAATGATCTGTATACAATTTGCCAACTGTATTGGGGATGTGTATAACAAAAAATTGTACGAAAATGTATTATAGTATAATGGTGCTGCTATATATAATATATAAATAAAAGTTATAATTATAAAAACCTCACCTACTTGATGTTTTTATGTAATCAAGTTTGAAATGTTTTTATTAAATAATTATTATAGCATATACTGGGGTCTCCCCAGTACACGTATGTAGTCCGAAAAGAGAGTTTTAATCAAAATGAACCACAATTATGAAGTAAATTCAACGAAGTATATTTGAGTGCGTATAAATATGAATAATGTGTGTTCCCAAAATGGGAAAGTTTGGATGGAAATCGAAGGCACCTCCAGTACACCTGTGTCGTCCGAAAAAAAGTTCTTAAGTAAATTTTGCTAGGAAAATTATTGGAATTCAATGTAATTATTATTATTGGGTGATAATAATTATTATCGGAGCATGTACCAAAAAGGAACATGTTTGGAGGAAAATTAGAGATATCTCCAACTTCAGTTGACTTAACAACTTCACTGGACTTAACAATTTGGGAGCGACGTGTATCTAACTGTTGACCTTAGCCGACTGTATTTCTATTACTTGTTTTTTTCTTGTATTGCCTTGGATGGCATTCATTTTAGGAAGACATATTTGTACAATTACATTTGTTTTACAATTATACAGCGATCGTGAGTTGACTACATTACAATCCATACTGATTGACATGTCAATATTAAAAATAAAAATGCAAAAATTGTGAAATCCAACAATAAAACAATGAGCACAACAATTAATTTTAAGACAAATATTGTAGATGTTTGGGTAGTATGCTGCTGTGTATCGCCAACACCACGTGTTAATAATGTATAGGTCTTCGAAAAACTTGTCACATAACACATAGTTATAATAAAGAAAACAAAAAATTTGCTATTTATTGCTCATTTTAAGGTATTTAGCAGTATGTTACCTGTGCGGTCCGGATTTTAACATTGTTCTATGAAACAATGACGTGACCACATTGTACCCAAACAAAACAAAAAAAATATGTTATAAAAAAACAAAAGAACAATGCATTTGAATCTTTGAAAATTTTGCAAGGTTATAATAAATTTGGATTTTATTGATACTTCGTTTAGTTTTCCAATACAACAGAAAAGGGAAATTGCTTAAAAAATTGCAGAGGTATGCACTGTACTGTACCGTTGTTATATATTTCTCGTGACTGTAACGAATTTCACTTTGGTGGTCAATGTAAAACAGAATTTTATTGTTTTTAACACCAATACAAATTGTACGATGTTGCAAGTTATTCACTATATTTATACATTTTCCGAATCTTCGATGTAAATTGAAACATCGCTGTCCGAATATAACGAAGTGTGTGTGCTGTCTTAAGTAATTTCATAATAGGAACCTTATTTTGAAAAATAAAAAAAATTATACAAATGGAATATGTTTTCTATGGGGAAGTGGGCATAGCCAAATGAATTAAAATCCAGCGNCTATGGGGAAGTGGACATAGCCAAATGAATTAAAATCCAGCGCTTCCATTGGCTGTCATCTCACTCCTATATATGATTCAGAAGCAGCTCGGAAAATGTTTGATTCCCAACCGGTGAGGGGAATACCGAACCTATCTTGGACTCCCATGAGAATGAAAGACATCTGAACGCTAACGATACGAATATGGCGTCAAGAGAAACAACATGGGGAAAAGTGATATAGGACGTCTGATATAACGATGGATTGAGTATATTTTTTAAATATTGGTGTATTTTGTAAAAACTGGAGTATGTTGATGGGGTAAAATCCGTAAAAATTTACTTTAAATGCGTTTTTTGCCACGCTATTTGTCATTAATAGTTTTTTTATATACACATAAATAAAACTCTTTAGTGAACCTTTAATAATTGGGATAATCGGTCTATAACTTCGGGAACGTCCAACTGACGCAGCGAACTAAAAATAAAAATCTAAGTTTTAAGCCGCTGTTTTTTTTTTTAATGCTTGAATGTGAATTTTACGGAGTNGGAACTAAAATTAAAAAAATCAAAGTTTTAAGCCGCTGTTTTTTTTTTAATGCTTGAATGTGAATTTTACNCGAACTAAAAATAAAAATCTAAGTTTTAAGCCGCTGTTTTTTTTTTTAATGCTTGAATGTGAATTTTACGGAGTATTTAAAGAAGCCCTGCAATTTGATATATTTTTTAAATTGGTAAATGGTCCAGACTCGGTTCCAGAAAAAGTATTAGACATAGTCAGTTTTTTGTTCAATGGACGATATCTGGTTACAGAAGTTTGTCAAAATGACAAATGGTTGGTCCATGATTTGAAGTATTTCTAGAATTTCTCTTAAAAGAATTCAGGTTAGATGTAGATGGAGATGGAATTTGATTTAACGAGTGAAGGTTAAAGAAATTCCATGACTTTAATAAATGAATTTTTGAATGAATTTTGAATCAATCTAGTTTAACCATATAGTTCATCCTTATTCATTTAGATCTAAAATATGCATATTTTGCATAAATGAGATCTTCATTGTTGTTATTCAACATTCTTTAGCGGTGTTGGAGACAAAATTTACGTTGTAATGCATAATTATCTTCAGATCAAGCTATAGCTTAGATATATCTGAGCTTATATATGTATTATTCTTTTAATTTAAAACACCATCAAAACATTACAGCAAAGCCAAATTTCAGTAACTTACGATGAGACATCAACGCTTCATGATGAGACATCAACGCTTGCGCGATATGCCCGAAACTAAGGACATATTTCATTCAAATTGCAGAATGTCATGGCAATAATTCACAAGCACGCAAATTACAAATTTCAGTTGCTTGCGATCCTAAAATTTTACCTGAAATCTTAATTAAACGTTCTATGAGAGTTATGGCCTAAAAACCAACATTCAAATTTCAATACCATGCGATGAATCACCATAGGTTAATGCTAATTGTCATGAAATAAGGCCTAATCCAGGTAACTGGAACTTTGAAACAATTTTGCATATTCACCAACTTAACTATTTAAAAAGTTTTCAGAAATCAAATTTCATCCATTTCTCTCAAAAACTACCCGAGCTATCACGAACACACAGAGCATCGCTAATTCGTATTGTTTTCATTGCATGAGTATGTCTCCAAGAGACATATAATCCAGCAATCGATTCATTTAAGTCTGAATGATAATTGGTGATGATATTAAAATAAGTGTTAATTGTTTTTAAAAATACGTTTGTAATACAAATAATTTATCGCCGGAACCTTACCCAAATGTTTATCACTAAAATCAAGAGCCCCATAGGCCGACTAATATTTCGTACACCGAAACGAGAGAAATACTCAAAATGGGGGTAATCAAATGAAATTCAATGCAGGAATAGCGTACAATATGGCGATTGTATTTAATTTTTACCTCAAAAATACAAAAAACTCTCATAATTTCACAATGTAAATGATAATAATTTCTTTGTGTCTAACGAATATGGGCATAACTGAATGATAATCACAGGTGTTTTCGGCACATGTTTGTGTCTGCAATTAAGTGACATAATATGATCAAATTCAAAGGCTCTTCCAGTATTTATTCTTGTTCCAAAGATTTATTGTATATTTCTCAGAAAAATAGCTTTTCAAATTCAAGAAGGTATTTATAGATAACTTCTTTCGTTTTTACTTTATTGTTCATTACAAAGCACCATGAACCCGAATTTTGGGCCTGCGCCGACAACATTCCCACATATTTGACACTCATCTGTTTAAAGCTGATGAGCAAAGACAATTAAGTTCTAATAACCTGTTCGAAAATGGATCCACCGCAAACCGTAAACCATACAAAATGTCACTTCTTTGAAGCTTTACTTTAGCTTATTGTCTTAAATTAACTTGAAAATATGAAATACGGGTCGAATGTTTCTCAGAAGTTCCGGACTCGAATGCAACAAGGAATTTTAGAATTGTGATTTTTTAATTTTTTGTCGGATATTTGCATCTAATACATCTCATTTCTGTTCTGTATAGAAAGAAATTTAAATTGAATACAAAATATATTATAAAAACCTAAGATTTAATACCGGTTTGATAAAAAAACCATGACGTACTGACTCGATGAAGCATTGAAACATGTATCTTGTTCTATGCTTATATTAAGGTTTTAATTAGACTTTCCAAAATTGCATGTTATTGGTCCACAATTTCGGAAAATCCCTATTTTTTCGCTTTTAAAAAAACAGTAAACCCTTTTATTACCTGATCGAAGATGGATCGAATTGGTTCAATATTTCGTGTCTATCCAGTGCAACACAGGGCCAATCATGAAAGATGTGATTATTATATGTGAAGCTTACAAAATGAAATTGCTAACGAATATTAAAAAAATAGTGGCTGATGGAAATTATGTAATCGATTGTATATAAGGATATGTCTTAGACGAATTTCAAAACTATACAACAATAAAAATGTAAGGAATTATTCCATGAAACCACTATCTTCAATCAACTTAGTGAAATCGAGGGTAGATGTCCTCTGAGAAACACCCAAAATTATGTACTGGTAAGGTTCGATCACTGAAATGGTAGATACAAAAGAATGACTAATAATTATTATTGATATGAAACTGTTGTTCATTATTGTTTGCCAATATTTTGCTGACACAAAGAAAATTACGAAAATTTCCAGTTGTAGTCCTGCAGAACCTGAATTTATAAGATTATTTGCAATATGTTACAAACTTATCAAGTATTATATATACTTTTTAGCGACCACCGAATTTAAGTATTTTGTGTGGAACAATTTCATTCTTCCATTAGGTTTTAAAAAAATATTTATATATTTATTTTTTTCTTAAATAGTTTTTTTTATGTCAAAGAATCTTTTTATTAGGGATGAGTTTCCTTAATACCTGTAACTCCTGAGTTGAGTAAGTTATACGCAAAGAATGGTTTTGGAATTGGAACTGGTCAATCGTTTTATATTATGTCATAAATGAAGGTCGGTTGGGTTTCAGATAAATCTATATAAAAGTAGTCAAGAAAATCAAAGTTCTTTAATTATGAAATATTGTTAGAATATTGGATATCTATGCTAACAACATTGAAGATATCCAATAATTATCATAATATCATGAAGTATTCTTCTTTTCATCAGTTAAGGGTCTGATCCAGGGATGTAGCCAAACTTTTGTTAATTATTTCATTAGAAGCCAATAATTCCTTTAAGATATAATTCCAAAACAATAACTGCAAACAAAATCTCACTTAAAAATATTCAAAGATGCTTCTGAAATGTCGAAACTGCAATAATCTGATTTAAAATGATGTTGTTTCTATTTTCATTAAAAAAAACTTTATCAAAGAGCGGTAATGACTCTTTCCTCTGTTTCTTTGCTAAACTCAATTGAATGTTATATTAATTTTGAAAAATTTTCTTGACTTTTTTTTTTTTAAATTATATTAAACTGACTTATACTATTTGGCATTTCAGGGTGTTTGCTTTTCATTACATGAATTACTTTAGATAAAGTAATTTGTACAATTTCTTCATCGGAAATCTTTATTAGAAAGATTACTTACAGGAAATCCAGTGGAATAAGTATTACTTATTTTCACACTTTTAAATACGGTTAACAGATAATTATTATGTGGTCTGCCCTCGTGACTTTCCGTTGTACTAACAATACATTCAATTTGAAGTGACCAGCTTTCATGGCTAAGCAGCATTAATTACTTTTGTAAATAATTTAATTTCTTAATTTAATATGAAATTTACTGATTATTTCAATACCAAATGGGGTATGTACACATTCAACTGGATAATCCATTCACGCATTTAAAAAATTTTTGAAATTTTACACTTGCAAAGTACGCCCATCTTTTTTAACGTAAAAGAAATGTAGCAACTAAATTGTATAAAGGAAAATTACATCTTTTTTTTTAAAGTAATCCTAACAAATATGATTATCCGCAGTTTTACATTTCTCTGATTTCAAAGTTGTTATTTTGTAATTATTCCAATGCGAGGTGTTAAATACCAAACGTCTATTATCATTTTTTTTTTTTTTTT
>JXOS01009621.1:12397-24368 GCA_001015075.1 Cirrula hians
TTTTTTTTTTTTTTTTTTTTGTGTTAGAAATTTGTTATGGTTTTTATGTGATTTCCTCAAAAATATCAAATATTTTTAATTTGATTTTATGAATTTGCCTGTTGTTAATTCTGAATAACATGCGTGAACATTCAGGATGATATAGGAGCAAAAAATTTGTAATACATATAATACGTTTAAGGGCAGAACGCAGCTGGGGTATTGGCAATTATAATTTAACAAAACAAACCATACTTCCTGGTACACCATTCAGTAAATTAGTAAGTATACAGTGGAATTGATGAACATTTACTTATTCAAGCAAAATTCTGTAACATAATTTACTTTTTATGAAACATTTTTCTAATTCAATAACCCCTTGCCTTATGATTTAACTTCAATGGAACATGCCTGTGGGGTTTACCTAATTGTAATGCTACTCTGTGTAAATGCTAACAATGTAAATTATAATTTTAAAAATATGGATTTTATGTCGTTTGTAGCAAAAAATATTCTAAAATAATGCCAAAATGGGCAAAAACATTAAAATATACTCTTCAAGTAACAATGAAACTAACAAAAAAAATTTCGGAACGAAACAGCACATATAACGAACAAAATTAACAAACCATATATATGATTCCATTAAAAATTAATTCAATTATTTATAATACTTTGCAGTATTAATATTCGTGAAGTGTGTCATACTGCACGATGCACTTCAGTAAATTTAAGGGCACATTACACCGTTTACATTGCCATGTTGTCTCACTACATATATTGTATTTTGTACTTGCATTACATCTTTCTAAAGGATATTGTTCTTAACTCGTGTTGGTGTATCACAATGTGTATGATGTTTTCTTTAATTAAAAATGGGTAAAACTATTTTGGACAATAATTGCTTTGAGGTACCAAGGCGGAAATTCGTAAAGTTTTTCTTTCTGCAATGGATTTTTAAATATAAACTGGAGCATTATAAAGTGCGATATCCACCTTGTAGAAAAATATTTAATATCTCTTCATAAAGTTTCTATTGATGGGGGGAAATTTTAAGATTTGGTCTTGTTCATCCACGCCTCCCATTTCATAATTTTTTTGTCATTAACACATTCAGGCTTTATAAAATTTTCCGAACCACCTTTCTTAAATCTTTATTATTGGCATAAGAATATTCGTATCTAGGATATTGACATATCGATGAATGCTGATATAAATACAACCAAATTATATCTCCAAACAACAATCTCATCAACAAAGAGAGAATTGTACACAAAAATTTTGCTACTACTACTTTTTAACCATTTTAATTTGTGGAGGGCATAAGACGCCAATATAGAATAAGAAACAGAAAAGAAAATTCAGTGAGATTTAATCAATTTTTGTACTGATCTGATTGTAGCCTCGACTATCTATAAATGACTAAATTTCGTTCAAAATCAGGGGTGAAATCGTATTTAATTCCAATTTTTAAAAATAATTATTTTTCTATTCAATTTAAAAAAGATTTTTTTGGACCTCTGTTCAGAATTTGATGAAACTTTTAAACCAATTTTATATTTCGAACTGAATTTATTCAATAAAAGACAGAGGATTTCAGAAATTTTTGAAAATTAAGCAAAGATGGGTTACCGGAATCTTTCAGAACAACTTTTTTACTTTTAGGGGTATACAAGATAATCGAAATTATAAACCTTTTTGCTTCTTAATTATAGATATTGATATCCCACAACTCCATAAATTCCAAATTTCAAACTTACGATAAAAAACTGATTGCATTTAAAAAACTAGCTTTTACTCTTATTTAAGCTCAATTGGGCTTTAAAGTTCAAAACGAAATTATTAACCCATTTTACTCAAACAGTAAATTTTATGGAATTTCCTAAAAATTCCCTTGGAAAAAATAAGCATGATTGTATGTAACTCTGCATTCTTAAAACTGAAAATATTGTTTTATTTTAAAATAACTGAAAATATGCAACTCGGTATGCACGAGAATCACATATTTGTGAAAATAAAGGGTTTTACGACGGAAATATATATGAGACATATGTGGTTGAAATAGTGATATTACTTTAAATCCTGTGTATTTGGGGCCGTACTTTAGCGAAAATTTACTGAAAATAAGGCATATGGGTGCGATATATCAGTATATCTCAGCAAAAGAAACATTGGGAGCACTCTGTTGAGAATAACATAACCTATAAAGCGTATTTACCCGACATTTAACATGAAGCCTACATGACCCTTTAAACGGATTTCCTTCCGCTGAAACAAAGGGACATTGTACTAATTAAAGTCATATTCGGGTTTAACTTGTATGAGAGCTATATAATTTTATTGAACGATTCCGCTTAATCTCGAAAATATCGTGAAAATTCAAAACATTGCAGAAATAAGAACAATATATTCAATAAATTCTAGTTCTAACTCCAATTGCGGGAACCAGAAATTATGAACCCATGTCGTTCATATTGTAGAATAATATTGCAACCAGGTTAAAATACACAAATATTAATTTTCATTAAATAATATGCGTTTATGTGTATTTCACTGAAATCGTATCCGATATTATAGACCGCTTTTACTCAAATTGCAAAACATAAAAGCAATGAATAAACAAATTTCCNAGGGTAAAACGTTTATGTATCGTATCCGATATTATAGACCGCTTTTACTCAAATTGCAAAACATAAAAGCAATGAATAAACAAATTTCCTTACCAAATTTCAGATACAAACTTACGTCCTAGGGAGTGATTTCCCGATGTTATTCTTATTGTCGAACCTAATACGAATGAGGAAACTATTCAGCGATTTTCCTGTTCTCTAACTTTTATGCCTTTTTGAAAAGAATATTCAGAATCCGAATTTTATAACTAAAGTTGAAAAATACTCGAGTAAGCGTATTCACCGATAGACTGACAGACATACTGACAGATCGCTACTTCGCATTTATTTTATATAATTTGAATATGTCTCTTTGAAACGTATAGACTCAAATGATAGCTTCTATGCATAATATACTATTTACACCCATAAAACGCCCATCAAAATTAAGTATATAAGAAACAGTCTATTTTTAAGGAAACGCAAATTTTATTGAAGACCTGATATTTTATTCTCGCTTCGGCCCAAAATAAGAATGTAGTTGCATTCAGTTTCAATATTCAAAATAGGTTTTTTTCAAAAAATTTTTTAAGAATGTAGCTGTGGAGAAGAGCAATTTGGTGTCTTTATTTCTATATTAAATTAAGTTTTGGGCGAACAAATTAGAAGTACTAGACATGATTTTTTATAACGGCTTCCGCACAATTCCAACTCCTGCGCAAACAGTGTGGGTTATAACAAGTACTTTGAGAAATCCTTGTTTAATGAATGGTAGATAGAATTATGAATAGAATTTGGTGCAATCCAACATCTTAAAAATTGCATTTGCTTTGCGCATAAAACGGCAATCAATAATACAACATGTTATTATGCACATCAGTCATTGAGTGGTGGAATAAGGCGTTTGTGACTAAATATTTCTTGGACACATATCATGATAATAAAATAAGATGGACGTAAAGAACGTTTACTCTTGATTTCACGAAAATTAACATAAAGCCCCAGTGTTTTATCGCATTGTACTCAAATTTGGTATGGAAGCAGTTTTGGGTCAATGCCATAACAATTAACTATTTCAGCAAGTTCAATAAACATTTTTTGATACTTGCCAGAGAACGTTTACACCCGATTTCCAGGAATGAGCATACAATTCAAGTGTTTCAAGGCAAGCTAGTAATATTTGGAATTTGAACGATTATATGTTATTTCGATAACAATCTTCAAATAGAGTGAAATCGAATACATCTCTCAGCCCTTTACCCGAGTTTTTACTTGACTCAATTCATCGGAAGATACTGGACTTTTATATTTGTGCAAATTAGAATGGGTAATATGTAGTCGGTTTGGACCGACTGTTATGCCTCTCTTATTTTAAGTTTAATTTTATGTAATTAATTGCTACCTGAACCGATCAAACGATGCAAGACAAATCATTTGGCAACAGCAATATTCATTAATTTTAACCAGAGGCGAAGATACAATTTTATTGGATTTTTATAAATTGAAACGTACTTCATTATGAAGTAATTCAATAAAAAGAGATCCCAAAAATTCACTTTACCGCCAAAATTTGAAGACTTTTGTTTTTAACTGATTCTAAATTATATTTGTACATTCAATTAAAAACCAATAAAAATTTTTCGTTTTAGTGGCAAAAGACTGCAATTATCAAATTTTAATAGTATTGGTTTACCCACCTTCTCTTATTATTAATTTTTTAATGAAGGTTCCAGGCGCCATCGTGATAGGTGTATAGTCTTCAGTTTTAAAACAAATATTTAAGTATTAAATAGAAATAATATGACCTATATACACAATTTTGTTTTAAGTATTAAGCACAAAACAGTTAAAGGAAATGTTATCGATTTTGTCTTTGAACCAATGAAATTTTTCCTCTTGTCACAACCCAAAATAAATGAGTTTTTAGCCGAATTATTTATTATTCAATTCATTAGTTTATAGTTCTTAGCAAAATTACCATGAAATTCTTTATTACCTACATTTATATACATGAAAATTTAAAAGTGTATTTTTTTGCACAGTGCGGATAACAAATATTTCATTTTTCAAAACAACAACCTCGTAATAAAATGCTGCTCGTTCCAGTTCCATTATTTTGTCTCTTCATTATAAAAATATTAACTTTATTTTCAGTCTCCGATCAACGCAATTCCGTCGAACCAAAAGGACTTTTATTATAACTCGGATATACATTAATTAATAACATAATTGATAATTTATGATATAAGGATATAATCATTTGACAGTCTAAATACTCCATGTGATCAGTTATTGGCATTTCTTTGAATTCACCGTGACAAATGCAACTCAATAAATTTAGTTTCACATATTTTGGGAAATCGTTTGTCTTTCCTAATTTCCTAATACTAATTCCCCATTTAAACATTTAGCCAAATTATCAAAATATCTGGAAAACTTCCTTTCAAAATGTGTAAAAGAAATTCAAAATTTTTTCTCTACGGCATCGTCAAAATAAAAAAAAAATAACAGCAATCAGTTAATTTTGAAACAGAATTAATATTTGGACAAGAATTCAAGTACGGTGAATTTATAAATATTTTAACAATAAATATTATTTTCTTTATTATTATTATAAATATTTTAGAACAAGTAGTATTTATTAAATGGAATCGGTCCAAAATTTTTTAAGAATTTTTTATATATATATTTTAATTTGGTTGTGTTATTCTTCGACTAGTGCGCAAGTGGACGGCAAGCGAGGTGCGAATTCTAATAGATGAGGCAGAAAGCAGGGAGTGTCTATGAAATACCATCGCTATAAACTATAGAATCTGTGCTCTCTACCAGCTGAGTCAAATGACCTGGGTCGAAGTGAGCAACGCTCCAAGCCAATCCTTTTTCGTCCAAAAGTTGCATTTGAAAGCAATTAAGACGTTAAACAGTTTAAGTTTTAATTAATTGATTTAATATACATCATATACTTTTTCTAAGAATTATATATAAAAGATGGACATATCAAAAATCCAGAAGTGCAAGAGTAGACAAAGTGGAATAGCAACATCAATCTGCAAGCAGTAGATTAGAGGAAATATCACAATTTTTCAACAGCAAAAAAAAGAGGAGCCCCTAGATGACTGCCTTAAAAAATATGATGATGGGGAATAATGATTTGTTTCGTATATTTTAATTTTTTTATGCGCTTTGTTAATTTTTTTTAAAATAATTTCTTTAATCTGCAATAAAATTTCACATGTACATTTTTATCATTATCATTTAAAAACATACTCCTATGAAATTAATTAACAAATTTATGTTGCCAAGGAACATCTCTGACATTTATGAAGAAACTGTTGAACTCTTCGCGGATTTCCATTTCTTGAACCTTCAGTACACAGTGGCTCAATTCGGCATAGTTGTCCCTGAAATGCAATATCTTACTCTCAGTTGCTTGTTGCTTATGCTTTTTTCATTAGTTTTTTGCCAAAATTGGCAACGCTTACATGGTCAAGCACTCTTAAAATGACGTATGTGAAGTTATTAAAAAAAATCCCGACGTACGACTTCCGAGTTAATGGGTGCACTTTAAGACGAAAGGGCTTGTCAAGAGCATGAATTTCACATAAAAGTGAAAATTTGTCAAAATTGATCTAATCGACCGCCATATTCGACGATGTCAATGAGTCGANTATTGTCAAAATTGATCTAATAGACCGCCATATTCGACGATGTCAATGAGTCGANTATGTGAAGTTATTAAAAAAAATCCCGACGTACGACTTCCGAGTTAATGGGTGCACTTTAAGACGAAAGGGCTTGCCAAGAGCATGAATTTCACATAAAAGTGAAAATTTGTCAAAATTGATCTAATCGACCGCCATATTCGACGATGTCAATGAGTCGAATATAGGGATGGACGTCTTCCGAGTTAATTGATGCATTTTCGGATGAAGTTGCATGCAAGAGCATCAATTAATTTTTCAAAGTTCCAATCGACCTCTATATTGCGTTATATTGTTGGAAAGAACATAACCACAACTAAGTATTTCATATAACATATCCCGGACGGGCAAAATCTGGAACAATCTGGCCAAATTGTGCGTTTCTCAATGTTTTTTTATGTATTTTAATGCAAATTTCTCACAAAATATATAACTTAATATTTTATTATTGCTTCTAAAAATATATTTTAAAGTTTTTACTTAATCAATTAGTATTGAATTAAGTTGTATCATTTGGTATTTTGAATAAAAATTTAACATTCCTGAATGTATATTCATCAAACATTTTTGTTTATAAATATTTGCATAACAGCTGATTACATTCTGCGCCATTCCCCTTGTTTCGATATTTGATTGATAACTTTTATTGAAAACTTCTAGTCAACTGAAAATGGCACGTGAAGCTATAATAAAAAATTACTGATTAAAACCCTTGTGTAACATTGGATCAACTAAATTAGTCCCCCAGAACACGAAAAAGCTTCAGTGACTTGTACTCATCAACAACTCAAAAGGAGTTTCCCTTCAACTCACCGATTGAAAAAATATCATAATTAAGTCATCACACGACGTTCTATGAAAAAGTTCGTTACACAAAAAAATATATCCAAAAAAATTTAGTTTTCAAGAATTAAAATTCGTGCAATAAGATTAATGTTAGCCAAAACATTAATATGAATTATTGCACATTTTGCATTAAAATAGAATGTATTAACAAAGAAGTGCTGATGAAAAGACATTTTTTTTTAGTTAAACAAAATTGTAATTCAACAAAAAACTTAATGTTTTCGCTTCAACCCATTCGATGAAGAAGAAAATCACTTAAATAATATTTAATGAAATGTTTAATTCGTTACTTGGAAGGTTTCGAAAAAATCCTGAGCTACATCCCACAATTATATTCTTCATGTTCAATGTGAACTACTTGAAAATGCATTGCATCTGATGGACAGTTTTCCTCGTGAAATTAAAAAATTGTAATTATATTATATATAAATAATTAATGAAATTCTTCCTTAGACTACAAACCCAATAATAATTTATTTCAGGTTATGTATTATATAAATAATGCAAAAACTATTGTAAAAAGATAGATAAAACCTTTATTTATTTATATAAATTTTAATTTTTTATTTATTTTAATTTTAATATTTAAATTACAAAATTAAAAATCTTATTTTAAAACTGAACCTTTTTTTTCTTATTTATTTCTATTAATAAAAAAAAAATATATTTTTATGCATTTATCGCCTATAGTTGGAAGTATTTTAGTCGAGGAGCTCACTTCGCAGTTCTCCGATTATGTATGCCCAATTTATACATTAAAAAAAAAATATATTAATTTATTTATTTCTATTAATAAAAAAAGAGGTTTTTTTTATATATTTATCAATTAATACATAATTTATTGACTAAAAAAGTTTAAGCAATTTAAGATAGCCTCAGTTGAAGAGTTACATTTAAATAATAAAATGTTTGGTATGTGCATTATTTCGAAAACCAAATTTCTAAACAAAATATTTTTACTCTCGTTATAATCGTATAATTGACCTAGCATATTAAATTTTGTATCATTTACACATTTATAATTGGTGGAATTAGCGAATTTGCACTAAGCATATGCAGTACATTTCCCACATTTGTAATATATCTTTACTAGTTGGCAATGCTTTAAATTTTGAATGACAACACCAATTTTTTTTATTTTCGCAAATGAATACAGATCAGTTATAGTTTTTTGAACAGTCTAATCATTCCGTGATTCAATGATATCATCTTCAGTTTTATTTCAATTATTATTGACAGAATTAAGAATAACATCTTCAATAAAATAGTCATATTCTTCAATTTGTATATTCTTTAACTCTTCTTTACTAACTAATAATCTCATCTTTTTTTACATTCTCGTTTTTTACTGTGTAATTATGTTGATTAACAATATTATTTTTATTATTATTATAATTTTTTATTATTTTAATTTTTTCCGCATATTTAGTTCATGCATCATTTATACCTCCATTCAAAATTGAAATTTGGTTAATAATTATGGGTAATATTGCTTAAAATCTATGAGGAGGACGTAGGCATGCTGGACTTTCCTCTGAAATTTGATTCATTACGAACACGGTAGGATGCTTTGAATTTTGTGAAATCTCATTACAAAATATCAGAGTTCAAACTGGTATCTAAGTATTTTCAATAAATTATGTTGTAAATTTTGTAAATTTAGATTAACGCGTTCTCTCTAAATTTTAATTCCGGATGGACGGAAAAACGGTCAGATGTCTGGACGGACGGATATCACCTTATTGAATTCTGTGGCGAATATTGGTTTGTGTCCGATTACTCGTCAGAATCGTATGGCCAAAATTAAATTACATTTTTGACGAATGATTTAAATAATTTAGCAACGCACCAGAAAAAAATTGCGAATTGAAAAAGAATTAATAATTAATTATTAATTTCAAACTATTCCAAGCATCTTGAGTAGAGCTAGGTTGAAATTCACAACATACTCGGATATATGAAATATATAATTATACGAACTACTAAATAGCATGCATAAGTCAAAGACCAGTAGCAAGAACCTCTAGAAAGCACAACCTTAAGCCCGAAAAATTTAACACATGCATTGAGCATTTATACAATTTTATAACAAAAAAACAAATAAATAACACCAGATACTTTGATTAATCATAATTACTACGCTCTGCACTGCTTCATTATGCTATTCCTACTAAATCAAAATCACACAACGGACCTATCCAATACAAGATACAACATAATACTGATGATTTAATTTTTTTTTTTTTATAGAATTATCAAAATAAAGCAGCAATACAATATTTCAGTAATTTTCGATAAGGCAAAGGTATAAAGGACTATGATATCACCGGACTGATTCATATCACTCAAATTGTTATGTTATGCGCTTTTACTTTGGGCGCTTATGCCAAATGCGTTGCTTTAGTACGTCTGCTTGAATTAAAAACACATTAATTGTGGAGGTGAGCGGGTTTTATTAATTGTATTATTTAAGCGTCACCTACACTCTACAATAGAAAGGTCTTCGGCACCGCTCAACAACTGGCGGTCGCTCAGAAAATCACGTTCTATATTTTACTGCGATTTTGCTTAAAAGAGTATTATGGCCAGTTATTTTATCCAAAAATTCTGAAATCTCACATTGATGCAATATTTTAATGCTTTTTCATATGAATTTCTAATGCGTATTTTGAGTTGGTTGCTGTTGTGTTTTTTAATGCATTATAAACTTTGCACAAATTACATTTTTGTTGAAAAAGTTCAAATAATTATAAAACTATGTAACAAATAAAATCAATTATTCTCAGCGAAATTTCAAAGATAAGGAAAAACGAAATAAGTCATATGCCCACACACAGGCCTGTTACAATTAATGCATGGAAAAACGACGACGTCAAAGATTATTTTATTTGATTATATATCGTGTTACATTAAGATTTGTTTTTCTACCACAACAACTGTATCTCTTTTGTTATTATTCTTTTCCTATAAATAGGCCAGCAGATTGTGATTGAATAGAGATTAGCATTGGACTTTTATGATCTATGCATACAATTCGTTCCAATTAAATTTTTTGAACGGATTACACGATGAAACTTTAACTTGAGTGTTGAATTGGCTTTCAAATTTTATTCAGCTTTAAAAGTATTCAATTAATATTATATGAAACTCTTCTATGGGGTTCATTTTTGTTGAGCTTGTGAATAAAATTAGTTCACATATTTGAGACCAAATTGACTGAAAATTAAATTATCTACCTTTATTCTGGTATGGTATGGTATCCAAGTATACCATTTTAATCAATGAATTTATATCATCGGTTCTGTACATAGTTTTCCAAAAATGAGACCAACATTGAGAACGAGCCGATTCAGTTCATAACAACTGGATACACCCATTGGATTTGTTCCGAAGATTCCATTGAAACGTGCCAGTGCTATCATTAATTCCAGTGTTATTAGTTCTTAGTAATATTGGTAGTGCTGCGTTGTCGTGAAATTTCGATGACATCCTCCTTTGGCTCTTTTCACTCATTTTCGATTTAAATTTACTCCATTTATTTAAAATATTTCAAATTGGATGCTAAGATGTTAACAACTTAGTTTACCACTTAAATTATAACGTTTATTCTTGATGTAACGAAATCAAGTTCAAAGAAATGTTATTCATTGTACGTAAATTTATAGCAGTAGGTTTGGTAGATTGCTTGACAATTATAGAAAAATTGGTCCGCTACCCATTATTGGTCCCATATGTCATGAATCTGCAGTATAATCCTGAATACGTAATGGAATTGAATTTTTAATTAGTTAAATAATAATAATTATTTATTTAAATTAAACTATTTATTTAATCTTATTAGTGAGTTATATTTTATTTTTAGACTATATCTGACAAAAAAACTTAGTTAATCATAAAAATAAAATTACTAATTTTAAAACCTTCCATTTTAAAATATGTGTGACAGAGCATATATTAATTTTGGAATTTATTCCAAACTGCAGTTACAACTACATTTTAATACACTTTGCGTTGGTGTTTCTGATTTCTCGACAAGTTAATGAAGTTTTCTAAAATAAAGTATTGGTTGTATCAGCATTGAATTACCAATTAACAACAGCACTTGAACTGAGTTAATGCGTCGTGTAGGATTTATGTGTTATTTTCGTAGTAGCACCAAAGAAGTAATAATTAACATCTGCACTTGAACTGATTTAATATAACTTCTTAACATATAACTTATATATATATATATATATATATATATATAAAAGGCATATTAAGTAATTATCAAAATATAAGACAAATGTAAATTGGAAAAATATTGTAAACAAGCAGATTATCGTGTGAAATTTGAAGTAAAACAGTAATGAACCTTAATTCTGACTCTTAACAACCTGCCCCCTTGAACGACATTTCAATTGCACCTGTACTACAAACTCAGCCTTTTTGGTTGCTCGAGGAGCAAGATTTGGCACCATTACTATCGGGTTATCATCGCTAAATGAACGCCGTAGATTATGCTTGTGTTTCCAAAACTATTTCATTACAGTTAATAGTATGGATGAACAGATCAAAGCGATAGAACACAACGATATACTTAATTGATGTGGGGATGGTACTTGATATAGCAGTTCTTCTAAATCAAGTTCATGAAGTTGAGTTTGTAGAGTAGATAAATTCTTCAGATGGTTCTGATACTGCGTTTTCGTGAAGTTAATTAATAATTCTTCTATGCCTTGGTGCCTTGATAATACCGTTATACTCCCGAAGCTAGTGAATGTCTTTCTTATTGAGTGGAGTTGAACCTAATGTCCCGTGAAGTATTACCAGCTTACCCTTAATTCTACAATCAGG
>JXOS01009688.1:609-22736 GCA_001015075.1 Cirrula hians
TTTGCATGCGCAACGCTGCTTTTGGACAAAAATTTTAACGAAGCATTTTTTGTTTTTCAATTTCCGTGCAGGAAGCGGATATTGCTATCGCTGCCATGACGATTACGGCTGAGCGTGAGCGCGTCATTGACTTCAGCAAGCCGTTCATGTCGTTGGGGATATCCATAATGATTAAGAAGCCAGTGAAACAGACGCCGGGCGTGTTCAGTTTCATGAATCCGCTGTCCCAGGAAATATGGGTAAGTGCGCTAATATTTTAAAAACACAACAATAATAAGAGCTGTATTGCACGGCCACTGAAACAGTACTTGGCCACCGTCTACAGTCACTGTAGGTATATGTTGGAGCACAACTTGAGCAGAACCGGAAAGTGTCATGCGTATTACATAATATTCATACAGGCACGCCGACTTTTGAGGAGTCCAAATTAATTGTCCTGCTCCGAAATTGGGAAGTCAAGAGCCTTGCGTTTTAGGATGCTAATAGTTGTGTTTCTGCCAAACCATTTTAGTTTTATCCTATGATAGTTACATGATATTTGTACAGTGGAAGTGACACAAGCGAAGTGGGCTTGGGTGTTACTCCAGTAACCAGTGCTTGGACTTCGCGCAGAAAGGCACAGCCATAAAAACCTGGCGTGCTTTTCGACTCCATAGGCCCCAATAAGTTTTCTGCTGAAACACATGACAACATGGCTTTCGTCCCTTCGTGGGCGCTTCTCGTTCTGAAATCCAGGATACGAGTTAAAATGGAAATTCCAGTCATCTGTCTCTCAACTCACTTGAACTTTGTAGCGGCAATTGCTCATAGTAGTGTACGTGTACCTTAAGTATTCTTTCTAGAAACTCCGCTGTCAAGAATTCGATACCAAGATACCATTAAAATGAATTTGTCCGTTATTCCAGTCTCGATCTTCTCGACATACTTGAATTTCGAAGCAGTATTTTCAACAAGTGAAAGTCTGCTATTTCTTGTGGCCACTTACGGCTTCTGAATATTTTTCGTTAAATCTCCGCTTTCACCGTGATCAAAACCACTTTTCCATAATTTAAGGCCTCCATTTGTCCTAGAAGCGGCAAGCGACTAATCTAATGGCTGACGAGTCCCCATTATCGAGCAGTTACTGCACACAGTACGCACGCCACAAGTGTTATTCATAGTACAGCATTTGCTGTTGGTAGGCATGTTGCACTGTTTACTACACTTTTTCAAAGCGCTGCACTTTTTGTTTGGACAACTTTTTTCGACGTGTCCGCGTTGCTTGTTTGTGTCTTTGGATTTATTTGGTGTTGTTTTCAGTTTTGGAAATTATTATTGCAGCTGCTGTTGTGGCGCTTGTTGTTGTGTTGTGTTCCATATAAATTTTTTATAATTCCATTTGCGCTTAACGAATCTCGTTGTTGTTCGCAATTGCATTGCATACAAATGAGAAAACTTTGGAACTGATGTAAGTCTTGGCGTACGGCACCAACAGCGCCCGCGACCGACTTTCGCCAAACTTTGCCGCGTCGCGCACTTTTTATTCTCATTTATTGCTTTTTTGCATAATTCCTGCTGCTTCATTTGTTTTTCTTGCTTTTATGCATTTTTTCTTTTTATTTATTTATTTATTTTTTTTTTTTACGACACTCATGCGTTGCTCTAGGAGGTCCTTGCCTACGCGTGTCCTTAAACACATTATTTTATTTTTGCATTTCGCGCTTTTTTTCGCTTTTGTGACGCAACAGAATTTCTTTGGGTGTTCCTTTTTTCCAATAAAATTTCATTTAATTTTTTGTGCGCAGCTTCTGTTGTTATTCTTGTAGTTTTTGTTGCCTACTTTTTATGGCATTTTGCTACCCGTGCCAGGCACTTTGGTTACATTTTTTTCTTTATCCATTTTTCTCATTTTTCTTTGAACATTTTGATTCTCTGCTGTTGGAGCCAGCTAGCTAGCTAACCAACTTTAATAGAGTCGAAGACAAAGTTTTGCTGCATCCTGTTGCAAGCCAGTGGAACGTGGTATATTATTCTTTTAACTTGATTACTGCAAGCATTCAACGCGCTCACCAATTGCTTTCACTCATGCCCAACTTTTGCGCAACCCCGTGTCCCCCCAAAAAAAAAGGTCCTCGAGAAAATTATTGCGCGCGATACAAAGCGCAAGAAAGTTTCAACTGAATTTTTTCGCCATTAACACCATTCTGAAATTATAAGATCGAAGTGAAAGCACACAACAGCAGCGCCAGGCGTGCCAGCAAATCATTAAACTTGTCCGGATTGCATAGCGCGCGATGTCGTGAGCTGCTTTGTGGCTCTGGTGCATTGCCAGCAATAAATTCATATTTATTTCATTTTTTTTGCCAGCCACCTTGGCGCAATTTTTAATTGCGGCATGTGATTGTGTGCCAAGTCCAGATATTGTTGTATTTGCTGAAAGTTCTTCTTGCCAACTACGTGCACTGCAGCAGAAAGCAGTGATCAACTGTTTCCGTTAGAGGCTCTTTGAGTTTTTAGAAATTCTTTAGGCCGAAAGGTATCCAGTAAAGTCAGGGAATGAAGCAGCCACGTAATCAGAGAGTGAATGTGCTACTGAGTCCATGAACCAATCATTAATTTGTCTAATATTCAAGGTGCTGCCAATCACAGAGTTTGCCAATGAAGCACTTTAGTATTGACTTTGTAACTGTAGGTCCGAGGGACAATCATTAATAGGCCTTCGAGTCAAGCGGTGGAGCATTGATTTTGGTAATGAAGCCATTAATCAGCATTGCAGTTAGAGAAATAATCTATAAGCCAGATAGTCAATCATTTACGTTTTGACAGTGCGTCCATGAGTCAATAAATTTAATTCTATCTGGGTTTGCCATAACGGAAAACAACTAACCGAATTAATATACAAGCCTCATTAAAAATCGTAAATAAAATGAAATTGTATACCTTCGAACTACCTATTGTATACTCTCGAACTACCTGTTGATTTAAGATAAAAGCAGCCGATGATCTCTGTTAAAACTAATTGTAACCATATATTTCTATAAATATGCTGCCGATCTTCTTCTTCATCGTTCTGGTATTGTAGTTGTATTGCCACTTTATTAACATCATGGCATGCAAAGCCTAAAAAGTGTGGTACATCTTTTTTCTTTTTTGTTATATTTTATTTATTTAAGTACAACAAAAATGAAAACTGTAAGCTTTTTATCCTGCTGCTGGTGTTCAAAACATGCTCAAGTCAATTGCCCAATCCTTGACTAGATATAGGAATACTTCAGAATAAGGTGGTCATAATGGACATTCAGATGACTAGTCAAAAAGTTTTCAAAGTTGAGTAGCTGTGCCCGAGTCACGTTAGGTGAATTGCAGAAGGAGCATGTTTGTCTCACACAAAAGCTGCATTTGCTTGATAAAATTCTTCACTGTCTTGAGTATGACTTACTGATTTACCTAATTTGCCTTTACAACCTGGTGCAGGTTTTGGCCTCAGCAACCTTTCAGCTCCATTTCTCGCGATGCTTTGCAGCGGAGCACCAGTTTAGGATACCTAGCGGTGACGCAGGTTTGGCCTTTGTCTTCGCCAACTCTGTGCGAGCTGCTGCTGACTTATCCATACGAGTGATATGAACTTGCCAACGGAAGCGCTGAATTGTAATTCGTTTTCCTATGTCAACAACGTCGTCGATATCATACAGCTCTTCAAACTAAGACAGTGCATTTCATTGTCCCCACAGACAACCACTAAATCAGGATTTTTAATGCCGAAGCCATTAGTCAGTATTTGTGCCAGTGAGTCAATCATTAATTGACCTAGCAAGGAAGCGATAAATTAGATACTATGGAAGCGAAGCTGATGGTCAGCATTCCAGTTTGTGACATAATCAATAGCCAAGCTAGTCGGTTATTTACTTTGATACACTGAGACCGTGAGTCAATCATGAATTCTCCTAACAGTGAAGTGATGAATCAGGGAGGTTGCCCGTAAAGCAGTTGGTCAGCATGGCAAAGAGTGAATGACTCAGCCAGTCAGTAATTTACTTTGTGAAAGTGAGTTTCCGGGTCAAACATTAGTTGTCCCATCTGGCAAGTGCTGAATCAGGGGGTTTGCCAGTGAAGCATTCCAGTTAGTGAATAAATCAATGTCCCCGCCTGTCAGTAATCGACTTTGCCACAGTTTGTCTATAAGCCCATCATTACTTGGCCAGGCAGAATTTAAGAACTGTATCAGTAAGATTACCAGTGATGCAGTTGGTCAGCATTGCACGACGTGAAACTATCAATAACCCAGCCCGGCACTCGTAGGCCTTGCAATCAAGCGCTCAGGGAAGCAGTTAGTCAGCATTGCAGTTTGGAAGCTATCAATAAGCTCGTCCATCATCTAATTTGGCAATTTGTCTGTCAGGTAGCAATAGTCTGTGAATCTGTTTGTCCACCTAGATGTCGGTCATGACATCATTCAGGGACAAATGAAGTAGAACATTTTATATGTAACAGAGAAAGGTGATGACAGCGTTAGCGAGTTACTCAGTTAATGTAGAGCTTAGAGCTAAATTTGTTCAGGCAAACAGTCAGTCAGTATGTCTTTGAATAATCTAATGCTAAATGTGATATAAAAAAGCTACCTTGTGAGTCAGTGTTACATTTAATAAGTCTGTCATGAACTCAGTGAATTTATAGGCAGGTAAGCGAAACACTTAATGAAGCCAGCTATGGAGTTATAAGCCAAATAAGTAATTCGTTAAGTGCTCAATTAAAGAGTTTTACAGTAAATCACTGAAAAGATTTAAACAGACAGTCGGATAATGAAGAGTTCAATGCAAAATTTATTCATTCATATAGTTAGTCAGATAATGATTCCATTTGATATTTCAAAAATGAGCTATCTAGTGAATCATTAATTAAGTCAATAAGTCAGTTATTAAGTCAATAAGTCAGTTATGTATCCATGGCCCCAGACGAACTCTCCAGTTAGAACTACCACCTACACTGGTGTATGTCTGAGTGTAATATTACATATGCAGTGATAACGACGCCCTCCTGTTCTCAGTCACCACCCACTTCTCCGATTTTAAATCATGCAGGTTGTCAGTTTTTTTTATTCAGAAGAGATCTGAGCAAACTGTGAGTTCCTCTCACAGACAGTCAGACCAATGTTAGTCTCAGTTAGGCACTCTTTTTCAAGTAAGTTGCCATTTTAGGAATCCTACGATCCTAAGGTGCAGGAAAACACTAAGGTGCAGAAAACACAAACAAAAAAGCAGTTGCTCAAATAGATATCCGACTTTTGAGTCCAGACTTTTACCATATCACCACAAGGCATGTCCAAGTATATGGCTCCTATAACTATGCTCTGTACCCAGGTGAATTCTGTATATGCAATTTACTCCCTTATTGGTCAGGTGTAGACCGTACAGAAACTCAAATTCTTCTTCTTTTTTTTTTTGTTACTACAGTCACCACGTATGAATATTAGTAACCGTACATTCCAAAACGTATTTTTATCATTCCGAGGTGCCATTTCCCTCATCCCGGGGTTGATTTGTCTTACCATGTAGGTACTCAAACTCTGAGTTCATACATGTTGCTTCAGGGGGTGTAGGTATCCTCAACTGTCTTATGTGAACTAAACACGTATATCCTTTATTGTACCATTTTCTGAAGTGACAAGCGTTACGACTGACACACTGGTTTCGTTACACATATAAGCGCATAAAGCAGGTGCAAGCAACTGTGTGTTTCCCATCCCATAGTATATTGCCATATTGGCCCAAAAGTTTGTAGCACCCAATATCCCTAACTCACTACAAACGACAGATGCAAGTGCACTGATTCTTCGAGTCATGGTTGCATCCGACATCATAAATGGCAGGACTCATAGCCCGCAGTAATACACAGTAATCAAGTGTTATATTAATTTTCCATTCTGTTCTATTATTCTACAATTTATAAAAACTACATTGTCTCATTCTCATTTACTAGAACACTCATCTTCTGAAGTTCTACAATGAATTTGGTTGAGACGATAATAACACCGCGTTTATTTAGCCCCATTATTTATTTTTTATTTTTATATCCATTAATCAATTGACTCAGAGTATGATGTGTTTGTGCAAAGTATGCAATGTAATGTATGACTATAAAAAAAAAATTTCGATTGAGCGCTGCCCGTCCTGATAAGTTGGGAAGTTTTCGAGATAGACTGATGAATTTTAGTATCTGAAGATTTTTTTTAAAAAAGTTGTGCCAATTTCTTCAATGGGCAAAATTGGTCCATAACTTTGAGTACCTACCACTCCAGCGCGGTTTTAAAATGAACCAAAACCTAATATGTTTTGATTTTTTACCCTTAGGTCTATTTTTACTTTTGGCACACTATAAATATATGCTCAAAAGTTTTTTCACCTGGTCGGCAACCACTTTCAGAAGAAGCTGTCAGTGTTTGCAAATACGTTTTCAGTGTTTCATACAGCACACTAGACACTATCTTATAGTCATTGTTTACTTCTTACGAGCACAACGTCTGGCGTTCCCCATCTTCAACATAGGTTAGACTGGAGTCTTGGCTCGGTATGGTTTTCAGTTACCAAAGTCAGCATAGGCAATGCAGAGTGCATGTTTTTATAAGCTGAGAACAAGAGAAATGAAATTCCGATTTTGTATATAATTTGTAAAAAGCCCGATGAAGTTCAAGAATGGGTTGAATAAGTCGTATAAGTTTGTGGTAACCCCTTTTATGCCCGTTAATTAAAATAAATTCAATGACCAGTTGTTCCATCGCAAGTTACTGATATTTGGTATTCAAGCATTGTGTGGAAACTTACATAAAAGTCTCAAATTTGAGTAAAAACGTTCTATAAATTTTAGTAGCTCCCATAGACGTTTCACCCGCGTTTTTTAAATTGTGAAAAAAATTAGAGAGAGTTGCTGACAATATTTATATATTCATTATTTTGACATTGTATGTTATATTCCAGATTGGGCGAAACCGATATATAAGTCCGCATACTTCCCACGTAGCTCTTGCCTTAAATTTTAATGAAATTAGCATAAACGCCCAGTGTTTCAACTCATGTTTATGAAGTTCGGTATTAAATAGTATTCGGGATGTTGACATAATATTATATAATTTGTACAAAATTCAAATATCTCTAATAGACCAAACCAACTAATCTTTACATAAAAATATGATTTTTTCCTATTTGAGTATGAAATACTGTTTAAATGATACCAAGCAGGTTTCCTTTGGATCCTGAAAATGTGCTTTTAATGGAAGCTCAATGTCCAGCATCGGGCTCATACCTTCTATACAAATTTATACTCCAATACCAGTCCGCGAAAGATGAAAAATACGAGTTTATCAAACGTGTTTTAAAAACTTTACCTATAACCTATAAGTATAATACTAAAAAAATTAAGGCCCGATATTTTTGAAATACTCTCTTACTTGGTTAAACTAAGATCTATTAAAAGTTCTTAATCGTAGAATAATTTACTGAAAAAGAAACAAAGAAAAAAAATTTAATTTCTTATTTATTTCCGACTTAATTTCTTCTTAAACCTTACGTTTAAAGTCGTTGAAATGGAAAGTACAGTTTGAGATACTAGGTGCAGATGGAAAATGAATATGTGGAATCAAAACGACAGTAAATTAATTAAATTAACTAAAGCCTTCCATAATTCAGCAATTGAGAGAAAAAAATTTATATAATTTAAATAATTAAAAAGTTTCTGCGTGAGATTCTAAAAGGAACATCAGAGTTTGGTTGAACGTAAAAGCTGAAAATATTTTGGCAAATTCAAAATCAAAGCACAGCTATAACTTTCGCTTCTCCACGTTGATTAATGCGGTTTTGCTTAAATTCTAAGAATTCATCATTCAGAATCAAGGATATCTGCCTGGAGCCAACTGTCTATGAAGTAAATTATTAGGAAACAACGAAATGTTGCTGTAATCTTTAAGCAGTTCGACAAATATTCATATACAATGACTCTGAAAGAACAGAATTATTCTTTATTCAACGACGCAACACTCCTAGAGGTAGTTAAGTTGAATTTAAGTATCATCATTGCGGGTACCGTCTTGTCCTTAGTCCATATAAATTCATTAATATCAATTTATGTAGTGCTGGTGTCAGTCTTGATATTAAAATCAAGTTTTAAGGTGAAATAGTTATAAAGTTGTTAATCATCAATTAAAGCGCACCTGGATGTTCTGTAGCAAGTGAGGCCATAAATCTGACAGCAGCAGAATCTTTGCCGTATCTTTCTAGTAGATTAAGTTGAGCTACTGTTCCCAGTCGTTTATGTTGAGGGAAATGTAGATGATACCACCAATGTTGGCACAATTGACGAAGGCCTTGTTTTAGGAACACTGCTGAGTGCCGGAATATGCGATGAGAGGGATTTCAGATTAACGGAGGCTGGTAATAGGCAATGTGGATCTGCAGACATAATATAATCATTTTGACCTACATGCCAGACCACACTGTTCTCGTTCTGCTCACCTCTCTCAAATTTTTCTTAATGTCATAAACATTATGAATATTCATTAATTATATATTATACATAAATATTCAAATTCGAGAAGTTGGAGAAGAGGAAGCCCAAACCTGCGCTCAACTAACCAGGTTTTAAAATATATGTCATCGCTAGAGATCCACAACTGGTGTCCCACTGCAAAGCATCGCGAGGAATGGAGCTGAAAGGTTGCTGAGGTCAAGACCTGCATCAGGGTATAAGGGCTTATTAAGTATCTCAGTAACTCATACTCAAGACAGTGAAGAATTTTATCAAGTAAATGCAGCTTTTGTGTGAGACGAACATGCCCTTTCTGCAATTCACCTAACGCAGCTCAAGCTACTCGACTTTCAAAACATTATGACTAGTCCTCTATATTTCGATTATGACCACCTTTTTCAGAAGTATTCCTAAATCTAGTCTAGGATTGGGCCATTGACACTTGAGCCTGTTTTGAACTCAAGCAGCAGCATTCAAATCTTACAGTTTTCATTTTTGTTGTACTTAAATAAATAAAATCTAATAAAAAAGAAGAAAAAAAAATGTACTACACTTTTGAAACTTTGCAGGACATGAACTTAATACAATGACAATACAACTATAACCTGAACAATGTAGAAGAAGATCGGCTGCAATTTATAGAAATAAATTGTCACAATTAGTTTTAATAGAGATCATGTGCTGCTTTTATCAAAAAAATAATAGGTAGTTCGAAGGTATACAGTTTCATTCACTGTTTATTAACGATTTTCAATGAGGATTGTATATTAATACGATGAGTTGGTTTCCGTTAAGCAAAAGGAGCAAATGCAAACTCAAACGGCAGAACACGCAGCAAACGGAGAATGAATTAAATTAATTAATGAGAATTTTTGAAAAAAATTGAGTATCAAAGCGATGAGTGGGTGATGGGTATTATGTACTCGGTTGTGAGGGAGTTTTCAAGTGCCTTTTTTAACATTCAGTTATTGCCATGCATTTGGAATGGGCTGACATGTAAGTTTGGATGAGATTTCGTAACCTTTGCTGGAGAACTGACTTAAGGAAAGGCAGTGTCGTTAAGGAAAGGCAGTGTAGTTTTTCGGCATCTTCAAGCGATCGCTAAGACAGTGTGTTTCTCCTTAGTAGTTTAATTGAAATAAATGAGGCTATGAGCGAATCATATGTGCCATCTGTTAAGTTATACGCTGCTTCACGGCAGCTCCATTGGTTCGGAAGCACCCTCCTTCGCCTAACACACAATTGACAATAGTCAAATGCTAATTGAAAATGTTGCCTCAGCAAATTATATAGCACAATTGGCATGACACAAGAAAATCAGCAGCGAATAGAAAAGTGACTTCAATTTTATTTTCACATTAGCACCTATATTTGTGTTGCGCATACGCCCTGTCGGCGCAACAGCTAAGTACTTTATTTAATTTGGAACAATATGTTCCGATCATAGTTGGAAAGGCACATAAAATCAAATTAACAATTTCTCGAGCGCTAATCAAGCTGCATGAAATTACACCACAAAAAAAAAGGAATAAAAAAATAATAACAAAAAACTCACACACACACGCATGAAATGTTAAATCAGCATGTGTGTATGAAGCGCACAATATATGCTAATGGCAGCATGGGGGTGCTCATTATGACGCGTTTTTTGCGCCATTTCCATTTGACGCATAAAAGTTGTGCGAACAATTTTAACAAGCTAATAAAAATGTATTTTAGAAAATTTCAACATAAATTAAATGAAGCATGCGACTGAGACTACTGTCTATGTTATTAAGGAAGTGCCACGAACGCGCGCACGACAAGCAACGCACGGCGTTTGTGTGTGGCATGAGCGTGTGCTTGGCTTGGCTGCTCATTTCTATCGATGTTCAATTACTCGCATCTCATAATAACAAACACAAAAGACTATTTCACAAATGAATAAATAGGCATATCCTGTTGCCTGCTATCCTGCCTGCCTGCCTATGAGCGCAGAGCTGGGTATATCGCCGTTAATGCCAACGCAGACACAATTTAATAACGAGTAAAAAATTCGCCTAACACACATATCGACGGCACATTAACAGAATTCTGCTGCTTGCTGCCATAATAAAAATCGCATTAGGTTTGCCTGCCTTATTCTGGCGTTAGTCCGCAACCCTTTTCATACCAGCAGCCCACACAGACACATAAATGAAATCGTATTGCTCGGCGCTGGTATCCATTAAAGCTCTGCTTTGTTAACTCGATTTTCATTTTAATTTGCTTTCTGCATTTTCTTACCTTTTCAGCGGGCACAAACATACACACATGTATAGCGCAGTGGCTGGTATGGCGTGGCATGGCGCAGCCATGTAATTTGCTTTGTCTGCATGTGCGTGCGTGCGTGCGTGCGTACGTGCGTGTGTGCGTTCGCCTTTCACTTGACTTTAGCCGCTATGTTGATATTTTTCCTTTTCCCATATGTCATTCAATATAATTCCATGAATGTAATTTTAATGTTGTGCCAATTTGCCGATGTCTTTGCTTTAATGCCACGCAGCTGGCACTCGTCGGTCGGCAGCGCACACCAGCGCAGCACACACGAGCACACAGCCAGGTCGCCAAAGCTCGGCGCTGGCTTGCCATTTGGCTATTACCTTGTCGAGACTTTTCCTGTGCGCCAACGGAGGTGTTGTAAGCTGATTAAAGTGAGCAAATAGTTGGCTGCTGCTTTGGCTGTGCCAGTGCTGTGCTGTACTGTTTCAGGTTCTGGCATTTAATTAAAAACACAAATAATATATACGCAAACAAACACAGTTACGCACATCACATTTGCCTGCAAAAATTGTCAATAGAAAAATTCTTTAGCGCAAAGCACGCCCTAATGATGCCTGCCAGTTGCCGCGCACACCTCACACACAGACATACGGAAACAGAGTGTGTTATTCTAATTTGTATGCCAACGCATTTGCCTGACATTTGATTACGACATGCTGTCTTGTCATAGCGCCGCCATTCCAAATTCTTAGAATTTCGCGCTATTCGTACCTGTGCACAGGCAACAAAGTGCACAGGTATGCTCAGCAGCGTGTGCAGCTGTTAACCTACTCTGTAAGCCTAGGAAACGGCTGCCAGGTACATGCATTGGAGGTGGCAGCTATGGATAACGTTCCTAGCAACCGAATCGACAATGCGCTTAGGTCATTCAATCAGAATTCAATACGAATTATTTTTCAACTTTTTCAAAGTGATTATTTGAAGAAGTAAACTCTCAGTCAATATCAATGCCATTAGAGAGCTGCTTCTGTTTTGTGGCATGATTTTCAATTTCTCCAAACACCTCGATGCTTTCACATTATACAAAAAAGGACCAGGAATCTGAATCATGCTTATAAAAAAAAGGAATTATATGTGCTGTAAATTGTTTCCTTTTCCACATACAGTTGGCGCCTCTAATTTTTGATTTCTGTATTCTACGGCTGCAAACGGGAGCCGGGCAACAATAAGTTATGAAATAGTTAACCGAAGTCATATCACGAGGACGAGGTACCGTGTCTACTCTGGAAAATATTCTCGACAACTATGAGACTGAAGTGACTCCAGGTCAAGAAGTACGAAAGCCGGGTCAGCACTGCTGAAAGCAAAACTCCTCTGCCCTTTTTCCTAGTAGGAATTCAAATGTGGTTTGGCAATACGTTAGCCTACCTTATCTCAAGGGTCACAGCGATTAATTAGTAATTATCGGGACCGAAAGGTCGGAAAATAGGTGCCGTATGAACTGAAGCCAAGAGACGTACAACACTTGCGTGAAGCTACTTTCAACTGCTCCAACGGCAAATACAAAATTTCTGCATCGAATAGTGACTGGCGATGAAAACTTGGTCCACCACGATTATCCAGTCATGAACTAACAAGCCGAATATGCATTGCGACAAGATTTGATGGGACTAGCTGGGTTTGATTTTTATGAGCTGCGACAATCGCACAAAAATATTGACACGAGAAATCTACCGTTCAGAATGGCTGCATTTGAGAGGATCATTGCTAGAAAAATGACCGCAATACGCTGATAGACACGACAAAGTTATATTGCAGTTTGATTGTCTTCTTAGATGCGCTAAAATGGGAAGTCCTCACCACTCTTAGTATAGCCCAGATATAGCTCTTTCTGATTACCATCGAATTCGAGCGATTTCAATGTAGCTGACAATCACAATGAATTCAAAATATGAGTTGTTGCATGAATAACGGGCAAAGAGACGAAATTTTCCCCGATTGGATCCGTCAATGACCAAAAATATGAAAAAAAAAAAAAAAAATAGTAATTAGCGACGGACAATACTTTGTTCATTAAATATATCACCTATTCTTCATAATAAATCTTCAATTTTTGAGACTATAGAATCCAAACTTTCATTAACCAATTTTATTCCAATTGATTGTACAGATTCCGCCCATTTTCTGTTAAGTTTTCTGAAAAAACTCCTCAAACCCCTATGACTCAACGAAAAGTTTAGTCTCATATGAACAAAGGCCATTATTTAAATCGAAGCTTTTCTAAATTTTGGGTAGATCCGGGAGGACTCACCAATAGGTAAAATCTACAAATCAATAACAATAAACTCTTTTTGGGTAAATTTTTGACGATTTGGTATATGGGATATGGATATTTTTTCTTTTCTTTCCTTTTCCCTTTTTTTTTTTGGTTTCGATTTACATCTCCCGATGAAACATATAGTCGGCAACGAAGCCATGTTACCCTGTGAATTGCCAGCTGGGCATAATTCATTTTGAAGCAAACCCTGACAGCAACTGCATCGAGTACTAAGCGCCTTCAGTCACATGCCCACAGCATGCACTTGAACTGCTGCAGAGCAACCACACCAACAACAAGAATGAATAAAAATAGGCTGTGTTGCAATGATTGTCATGCATATGGGTTCAACTAGGCCGGATGTTCGGCGTGTTCTCAATTACAGGACGAGTGCTGCTTGCAGCTGTGCTTGCAACACTCAATTCAAGTGTTTATACATTCCATGAATGCCTGATTTGAGGCCAATTTTTATATTGATTACTTATTTTTATTTGTTCATTTTTGTTTTTTGTATTTTCACTGTTATTTTATTAATTCGAATGCTTTTTGCACTGCGAAAGCTCTCGATAATTTTGCCGATGCCGTTTACTTATTTTTGTTCCGTTTTTCTTTTTTGCGTCCACTTGCAGGTGAGCGTCATCTTCAGCTACATTGGAGTGAGCATTGTGCTTTTCTTTGTGTCACGTTTCTCTCCGCACGAATGGCGTATTGTACAATATCAAACAGGTAATTGCACAATGGAGTCATGTCTCATTACTACTATTGTAGACGGCAACAATGCGGCCCAGCCGGCCACTGCAAGTGCGGTTTGAGCGGCGGCAGCGCAATTAGAAGTGGCAAAACAATAAATTCCACTTAAGTCAACAATAGGCACTTGATAAGCAAATCAAGCACAATGCAGCAAGTGCTCTACCAAGCACAGAGTCAAACGAGACACCCACAACAACAGCACAACAAGCGGGCGCCAGCGCAATGCAATTATCGGGCCACCCATAGCAGAACGCGCAGCGAGTAAAAAATATAAACAACAATTAAAAAAAAAAAAAAAAATTAAAAAGAAAATCGCCATAAAATGTGAAAAAATTGGACACTACGAAATTGACCGGAANACATAAAATGTGAAAAAACTACTAAAATGTGGACACTACGAAATTGACCGGAAATTCACTTNCCATAAAATGTGAAAAAATTGGACACTACGAAATTGACCGGAAATTCACTTATACCGCTGCTACACTGCCGCACACATGCTGCAATTTTGCCGAATAATATTTATGCGGATGTGCAGCTTCCGCTCGACATGACCACATTCGCTGTGTGCGCCCATTGAACATTTGACTAGGCTTTTTTCAGATTCGGCACAGCTCATTGGCCATGCAATGCATGCGTGCAGTGGCCATTCTTGTATATCTGTGTGTGCGTGTGCATATCTGTGTGCGCAATTACGCCTATGGTCAATTCAATTATCTCTCAAGCACTGAGGTACATGTCAGCGGCAGCTGGTAAAGCGCTACACCCGGACACGTTTACGCCTTTAATTCGATCAATTTTTGCTTATGGTAGTCTGGCGCAATTTGTATGCAGCTACGTGCGCACAACAACGCCGAGCCTGAACGCACAGGAAGTGTGACGACAGCATGGCCTGCCAGAGCTTGTTGCTGTTGTTGTTGTTGTTTGCAATTACGCACCGCACATACTGAACGCGCTACTTGCAATGTGCAACACGGCACATAGTCAAACATTTGGCGTCACTATTTATCAACTATTTCATGATCCATGGCATTCCTTTAAACATTACACATTTTATACTTGCAGACACGCATGCGCATCACGATCAGCTGGCCAATCAGCAGCCTCCTGGTATAATTGGCGGTGCCACACTGCCTAGTACCGCTACAACCACGGCCGGTGTAGGTAATCTGCCAAGCTCCAGCAACGCGCTGCCGTCAAGTGCATCCGCCGCTATCAATGAGTTCAGCATTTCGAATTCGTTTTGGTTCTCGCTGGCCGCCTTCATGCAACAGGGCTGCGATTTGTCGCCGCGCTCAATATCCGGACGCATTGTTGGTGCTGTCTGGTGGTTCTTTACGCTCATTCTGATCTCATCGTACACCGCCAACTTGGCGGCGTTTCTCACCGTTGAGCGCATGGTTACGCCAATCAATTCGCCGGAGGACCTGGCTATGCAGACAGAGGTGCAATACGGCACATTGCTGCATGGCTCTACGTGGGACTTCTTTCGTGTGAGTATAGCACAAATCGAATTTCATTTGCACCATAAGACAAATTGTCCACCATTTGCTTGATCCCTGTCCAAGGCAGGTAAGGAGCTGAAATCTTTAATAGACACAGCATGCAGTAGAGCGGAATTTTTAATCATGCTGAACGCCTGAATACTACTATTCAAAAGGGCGTGTCGACTGCGTTTGTGTTTTCATCTTTTTTTATTGCCCAAAGCTAATGCAGCATCGTTCTGTAATCATCTTTCTTAATACTCAACAGAGCAGTCACCTGTATTCCACTAACAAAGCTCCAGATTTTCTGAAATCAGAATGTTATCAATTAGAATTTTTTGTATTTGAATTGCATTTCCCGACTTGAGGAAATACGTTGTCTTGTTTAAAGCGTCTTCTGCCTACATTTACATGTCTGGTAAATTAAGCTTGATTGAGGCTGACCCATTTTATAAAGCCTAATGGACATGGTGAACCTCATCAGTCATCACACCTTATATTGCAAGGCAATGAGTGTCCAGTGATCATATCTACCCGCAACAAAATGTTCTCTAGACATTCTGTTATCGTCCATTACCTTGGTGACTGCCGCAAGTATACTTAAAGGTCGGGTGTGCGTATGATTGAAAAAATGAATTCCAATTTTAAGTTCTGGCTAATTCCCTTTTTACGTTCCTTTTCCAGCGCTCACAAATAAGTTTGCACAACAAAATGTGGGAGTACATGAACTCGCGAAAGCATGTATTTGTCAACACCTATGACGAGGGTATACGGCGAGTGCGTACCTCTAAGGGCAAATATGCGTTGCTGGTTGAGTCGCCGAAGAATGAGTACGTCAACGCACGCGAGCCATGTGACACGATGAAAGTTGGCAGAAATCTGGACACAAAAGGATTTGGCATTGCGACGCCGTTGGGATCGCCGCTCAAGTGAGTTTCAATTTGTTAAGATACCATCCACACAAATAAATGCACTAACCCAAAGTACCTGCATGTGACATGTACTTGTGTGTCATTGATTCCCATGACCACTGCTTAATTTTTTTTTTTTTTCTTCCTTTGCTTTTTTATCTTCTATCATGGAAATGTATTGCGCTTGAAAACTCATTGTCATCAATGTTCAACAACTATAAAAGAGACCCCATAAATTTAGCAGTGCTGTCACTGAAAGAGAACGGTGAATTGATAAAGCTACGTAACAAGTGGTGGTACGACAAAACCGAGTGCAATCCAAACAAGGACAATCAAGAGACCTCCCACAATGAGCTCTCACTGAGCAACGTTGCAGGCATATTCTACATTCTGATTGGCGGTCTACTGGTTGCCGTCTTCGTCGCAATTATTGAGTTCTGCTTTCGCAGCAAATCGTCGGCAAAGTCGAATACCTCGATGCTAAGCTCCTCAGGAGCCACAACACATCAGCGTGGTTCTCTTTCCGATGCGATGCATTCAAAGGCTAAACTCACCATACAAGCGAGCAGAGAATATGATAACGGACGTGTCGGGGTAAGTTCCATGCTATTTTCTACTTAACTCTAACTACCTCACTAGAGGCAAATGCAAGACTTAACCCTTTTCAGGTGTTCTTTAATTTAATTAATCAAATAAAATATCAGTGTTCTTTAATTTAATTAAAGTTTATGAAATAAAAAAAATATTTTTTTTTGTTGTTTTCTTGTAACTTATTCTGCTTTTCAAATTATCGCCCACTAATTTTCAATTGCTCTTATTGTTCTTTTCCTATCAAAAAAATACCAATATGCTCAGCATCACCATAGAATTCGATATACTCATGTTTGTTTGTCCATTCCACCTTCTAGCTGTCTTTTCATTTTCAAAAACTGATAAGAGATAATATTGATCTGATTTTGTTACACTTGGAACTGAGCTTTAACTGAAAAATCGTAAACTTAAGATTGAGCTTGATTCAATCCGATCAATATTTTGGGTACCTCCAGTACACCTTTTTGGATGAAATAAATTATGCTGGTTGCTGACATTTTATCATTAAGATGGTTTGGGATAACCCATTATTATAGCATACATAGATTGGTTAAAGCTCAGAAGTGCATCTATGTGGACGAATTAAAGATAGATTTACTGGTTGCGTTTCGCACTCTTTTCACTTTCTTTTTGTACTCATCAGTCAATTGACTGAGTTATTATGGGTACGTACAAAGTATTTAATGTATAGAAATAATCGCGTCCGATATTATGTTTCTTAGAGACATATTCATTGAATCAAGAAATGTTCGATTGGATGATGTCCATTTGTCTGTCCCCTCGATATCTTGAGTAGTTTTTGAGATAAAAATATGGTATGGAAACAATTTTGGATCATTGATAACTTTATATAATTTGACCAAAATCAGTCGAGTATATCCCGAAACGTTTGCTCCTGATTTTACGGAAATTGGCATAACAGCCGCGTTTAACTTCACATTGTTCTGAAATTTGGTATGCATAATATTTAACAATTTGATCCAAATCGGGTTATATCGCCCATACAAGCAAAAAAGCATTTGCAACGAAATTTTACGTAAATAAGTAAATACCAATATCGAGAGTTACTAAAATGTGGTATTATTATAATATTTCGATTTTCTTGTAATTGAATGCCTGAATAGTAAATACAGACTATTACATCGATCTTGAAGAGAGCGCATCTTAAATTTCATTTTGTGCCGCACAATGTGAGTACGACTAAAAAAACAATTCCGCACTCTGTGGTTGCTTCAGAAAAGGCTTATACTCCTATAATAACTTTATAAATAACCTGGCATTTTACATTTCATAAATTATGTTATTTTATAAAAATAAATTTAAAATTAATAGACGAATTGAGCGCAGAGAACTCTGTAATTATTGTTCTTCTCGCAACCATAAAATGTAGTCGAATAAAAGTGACCACGAAAAGCTGTCAAATTACAACGTAAGAGCATATAAGTGATTCATAGTTCAGGTACCTCTCTTTTAACAGGAAATCCCTTTTTCGAATTCCGAATAAGACATTTTATCAGTGATTCGGCCTCAAATGTTTATATTCCAAATAAGTCACAAAACAAAAAGAGTATCTTATAAAATTTTCGTTTGAAAATGACCTTTAGTAAGCCAATTTCAGTGCCTCACATGCGAAGGATTTCATAAAAGTCATAGGCATCCGCATTATGTCTGTATACACGAACAGACGATTTTTTGTTCACAGACTTCTTCGAATTCACTTCAATTTGACAATTGCTTTTATATTGATATGAGCAGTTTATGATTATACGGTTACCTTGCTCGGATAATAATCAGAGGAACCCCAGTACAAGTAAATGTAAAAAAATTGTGGTTTCTACTAGAAATTGGTTAATCGGATGGAAATTTGTATATCTTAAGAAACTTTGTTTGATAAACTTGATACACTTTTAACCAATCTCATTACTTATATAGGGCATAATTCTAGTAAATTAAGGGGTACCAGGCTATCAAAATTAAGGGTATCTCGCATATTAATGCAGAATTACTAACAAGAGTTGATGATTTTGTTAATGAGATGGTGAAGTGAAATAAAAGAGACATTAACAATTTCGTATTTAAGATAAAGTTGATATTATGAGTTAGAGGCATCAGTCGAAATATATTAAGTTTTATACATCCTTAATTGTGCGGAAGCGACGTGTATCACACTGTTCGTGACTTTAGTCCATTTTAATCCCTCTCCTGGGTTCGTTTTGGTTTTGAATGACTGAAAACATTGTTAACCATGGTATCGAATTTTCATACACTAAAACCCTTGTTCCTCAACCGTATAATCCTAAGAAATCAACTCACGGCAGTCTTCACGTGGCATGACTATCTGAGCATTTTTGAATACACGGAGGTTCTGACCTCAACATATTCATTTATTCGAATCCTTTGACGGTGATTTGTTGAGACTCTTTTGGTTGAGTATAACCCGCCGCTATGTTCCTAGTTAAAGCGACCACTGTAGCCTCCATGAATTGAACCAGTTCAAATCATATCTGAACGTCTCAGTTCTTTGTATACTTCAGCTACATTACTGCATATTCATAATACATAATTTTTTACTGGCTAACATGAAGCTAACGAATATCTGCGCCTTATTTATATAACCATTCTTTTCGAGTAAATCATTGCGTTCTCTCTAAAAATTGAGAATGTTAAAAGACGCATGCTAAGCAAAGCAAAGCATTTCATATCATTCTATAGAATTCTAACACTCTCTGTAAAGTTTGGCAGGAGATAGAAGTCCACTTTATCATGGTTGGTAGCCAACCACAGCACTATGATCGATGGATATGTCCATCGTACTTTACCCGAAGTACCCCAGCACCTTGGCCACACTCGTAATGTTGTTCTATATCGCTACACATAGCCACTGTCACAAATATGTGCCGCTTTATCTAATGTCGGAAATTCAAGCCAGGACTGGAATTTATTTTGGTTCCCAATGAATAGGAACGCACCCTGGAACGCTACAAAACTCCATAATTTCTAGTGTATATGCTATTGTTGCTAGTGCTTCACCCCATGATGGTGCAGCATAGCATAGTATGTTTCCATTCCATGTGTTTATTGTGAAATTAAGTGTTGGCTTTTTGCGTGCGTTTGTTATCGATTGTATGTTTTCCATTGCGTTATTTTTTTTGTGGGACTAGTTTTTATTTGAAAAAAATAGTAAACTTAATTTCGGCTATGCCATAGATCAGATACCCTTCATCAATATTTCAATCACTCAATATTTTACCCATAATTCTATTAGGTGTACAAGTAAGTTCGTGTGGTTTTGATAACAGATGTCGCTAGTTAATTATTCTATTGTTTCATTTGATAACACCACCTTTTTGAAGTGCCTTCATTGCGCATCTCTTATTTTGCTGAAATGTGAGGAACTTTGTTTTTGCATGCTCCGAAAAAGTCAACTTCTATGCTGAATAATACGTTTCTGCGGGAAAATGGACTTCATCACTTCAATATGATGGAAAACTCTGCAGAAAGTCATCGTATATTGATGGAATTTTAGTGTGACCATGCTCTAGCTGAACAAATGTACCAGAAGTTGTTTGCACGGTTAAAATTGGCAATTTTGATTAGGAAGAAAAAGATCGAACCGGAGCGCCATCAAAGATTGACGATGAAAAATTTGAGACAAAGCTCGATGAAGGTCCATCAAAAACACACAGGACGAACAAGACGCAAAACACTTTGATTCAGCGAATCCGCCTGTTGTTATCGCTTAAAAGTAATGGAAATGCTGTGAAAATTTGGAAATTGGGTGCGGTATGAACTCAAATCCAGAGACTTTGAACGATGTTTTTTCGCTGTTCCATCGGCAAAAATGAAAAGGGTATAGTGACTGGCGATGAAAAGTGGGCCCATTACAATAATCCAAAACGTCGGGCAACATATGAATACCTTGGGCATGCCCCATCATCAATTGCCAAGTCTTATATTCATAGCAAGAAGTTTATGCTATGTATTTGGTGGAACCAGCTGAGAGTGGTGCATCATAAGGTGTAACAATCGAACGAAAAGATCACCGAGCGTCTACAGTTGCGAATGGATACATTTGAAAGGAGTGTTGCTAAGAAAACGGTCACACTACGCTGATAGACACAACAATGTTATACTGCAATATGATAATGCTTGGCCAAATGTTGCGGCGCCCGTTAAAACGGACTAAGAAACGCTGAAATTCGAAGATATTGCACCTTGCAATTACCATCAGTTTTGCTCGATGGTTGATGCAACATGGCAAGGCTGACCAGCAGTTCTCCAATTACGATGAAGTCAAAATATAGATTGTTGCATGGATAACCGGAATTTTTTCAAGATGGGATCCGTCTATTATCAAAAAGATGGAAAAAAGCAGTGACTTGCAACGGACAATACTTTTTACCATAAATGTATGATGAGTTTTTGAAGAACAAAAAAAACAAAAAGAATTTATTTACGCTTAAAATGAAATCCAGCAACATTGAAAAAGTTTTGTATCCAAGAGCTTTATATTGAGTAAAAAGATTGTATAACAGCTATTTCATAAATAGAGCCAATCTTGATCATTTTCGTTTCAAATAGTTCTTTTTAATTACTCAACTGATATTTAAAATGGCAATAATAGCTTCGAAAACAAAAAAATCTTCAATATCAATACGATTGTCCAGTTCGTATGGCAGATATGCCACAGAAGAAAGATGGATCATTTTCGGCTGTACTTGTTTTCAATTCGTATTGGTATATGGTAAACTATGAAATTATTTTGAAATATCGTTCTTTTGAATTTTGAATTTGTATTAGAGTTATATCTTCAAGTCCCTTGAATTTGCTTATTTTCAAAAATATACTATCAAGTGTTATCGTTGGCTTAGAATTATATATATACCCCACTGAGCATTCCCTTTGCTATAGGGTATTTAAATGCTTGCACACTAACTGTCGGAGTTGGTTTACTTATTTGCGCAAGCCAAGGCAATTACTCTGAACGTAGCCTCAGGGATCAGCGGTCCATGAGCAACGCCCAGGCGCGCTCACTCAAAGGCTCACATAGTTTATGCGTATTTCCTTTTTATCTGTTAAAGAGCTACATTTTTGCCTAACGCCTTGACAAGACAATATTTTTCATTTAAATTGCAATGGCAATACATACCCATGCATGCTCATACTCACAACAACGCCCACTAGCGCAGCATGTTGGCAAACGCTTTGTTGCAAAGTTCGGCATATCGCATAGAAAGCAACATTCTTTGTGGAGCTTGCCTACAATGACAAACATATTATTTAAATATGCTAAGGCTCTATACAATAGACACACACGCATATATATATATATATATATAT
>JXOS01009688.1:22780-34270 GCA_001015075.1 Cirrula hians
TATACATATATATGCATGGTAACGTGGCTTTGTTTAGGCGTTAGGCAAGAAGCAGCCGCAACACTGATAGCAATTTTGTTTATTGTAATTGAAATATATTTTGCAAAAGCTGATTTATGAAATGTATTAAATTCATTTCTGCTTAAATAAATGCAAAACCGTATGAATAGTACACAAAAACACACAAACACAAGTATATAGCCACACACACGCACGCAAAAGCCGAGCCGTTGGCATGCTGTGAAACAGCAATTACTGTAGCATATGCCTAGGCGAATTAAATTGTTATGTTATGTTGGTTGTACGGCGTGGTAGCACAGTTGTGCGTAAGCACACACGCACAGCGACATGTACAGTACACACACAAGGCCAGACAATGAGCATAAATTCTATGATTACACTTCATTTAGGCCGTTGATTATGATGCACGATAGCATGTTGCAGGCAACTAGCAGGCAACAGACGCCTACGCACACGTCTTGGGCACATTTGCAATTGTAATAACTTGATATGCAAATATACATAAGCAAACAGAGTGACCGGCTAAACATATGCACACACATATAAATACACCCACACATACATACAAGTAGCAACATTACCGCACTTGTCTAAATGGCTAAAGAACCACTGCAATTGAATTTTGTGAGTAGGCATGGCACGTGTGTGTCTCCACAGCGTCAGCTGCAATTCAAATGTGACACTGGTGCAGCAACACTTCAAGCGTAATATCGGCACAGCGCATACAAGACGTTGACCATGGCGTTGCACGTTAATGCGCCAATGCGCCTGGCAACAGCAAACAAGTGCCAGCTTGCCTGTTAGCTGCAAATTATTTCGACTATTCCAGCCCATTTGCCAACACTAAGCGTGTTGGCATCAGGCGGCCACATTTGTGTGCGTGTGTGTGTCGCTGCTGCTCATGCTGCGACCAATGCTTGCGTACGCAGCAATTAACAGCGCAATGTGTTAAGCGCAATGGCCTAGGCAAAATGTTCAAATTAAATTATTATTACTTATTGCGACCACTGTGCGCGCTACCACAACATGGCACCGCTGACATGGCGAAAATGCTCCCATACACTGTCATCGCTTGTAACGAAATTAAATTAACATGGTGCTTGTTGTTATTGTCTTAAAGCAGCTACATAACACGCACGCAGCCAGCTATTCAGCCAACCAGACAGCCAAGCACTCAGCCAGCCAGTCCTGCCCTTGTAGGTCCTGCTTGCGGCACACAGCATGTACAAATGCTCGAAGCTGGTGGTTGGCTGTGAGCTCATTACTTTAACCTACTTTCGTTCGTGCCGCTCGTACTCGCACATCAAACAACAAAGACATCAACAGCAATATCATTCCGTTGAACTGCTTCACTTACGCTTCGTTGCATAGCAAAATGCTTGCCATTAACTCATTCAATATATGCAATTAATATTGTTGTTGTTGTGATTAACAGGTCAGACTGCTACACACGCATTAAGCACAGGCACGCATACATACCCCATGGCTAGTCCAAAGCAATCGATACAAGCGAACCATTTTCACATACACACACTCATGTGTTGGGCGCCATTTGCAGAAGCGATTCAAAAAAGTTTAGAGGTTAAATGCATTAACAACACTAAGGGTTTGGGGTCACTCAATACGACTTTCAGAAACTCTGAGACGAAAACCTTTTTAAGGCATTTTAGAACCGTTAAAAAAATGATTATAGTATACGAAATAATCAATTGATAACGCCTACTCTTGAAAGTTACATTTAGGTGTACCTACAATATCTAAAATTTTAAATGCAAAAAGCGTGACAATAACCACTTTTGCAACTTCAAGAGCTTGCAGGTCAGATCTATGTGATTGCATCTATCAATCTATCAAACAAGATAGTAGTTGGTCAAAATCGACTTAACAATATCGATCGGACTTTCACTTAATAATAATTTAATAGGCATCAAATTATTACAGCAATACCAAATTTCACTAATATCTAACCAAATATTGTCCATTGTAGTCATTCAGGTGAACTCGGGGTAAAGCGCTTATGCGAGAAACCCGATATTATGAACTTATTTCAATCAATTTGAAGAATGTTATGTCAAAAACGTAAAAACACAGAAATACCAAATTTCAGTAGCATACGCTTTTAAACTTTTTGATTGATTTTTCTTTTTCCTTTTCCATTACACATATAGTCGGAAACGATTATTTCTATTCATTACATATTTTTCACAAACTCAGAATATACTTCATCAATTGATTGATGAGTAAAATAAAGTTCAATGTTTCTTATAGAGATTTGTTTTGGAGCAGAAGTGTTAAGCTCAAGAAGCTGCAATTTTGCAAAGTTAGGAGGGAAGCGAATCTTAACCACATCGAAAGGCTTAAGTATTCCGAACGAAGCACATTGTAAACAAGGGTAATTTTCTCGCAACTAGCATTGCAGTTGAGGTCATATCTTAATAAAATTTTCTTAACATAGCGCTCATCACATCATGAAAACGTTCGTATAGCACAGGCACTTTGAGTGACTTGGATATACTGGTTTTTATTCATTGAATGAGGACTTTTTTATTGTATTGAGTTTCTGGCAACACCTGGTTGGAGTAATCATATTATATAGCGACAAAGTCATTACCCTCCCCTCCTACGCTAGAAACTTTACATTTTAGTAGAAAACACCTCCTTCCCATTAACTCCTCGACCTATAATCTGTGGTTCTTCAAAAAATGTGAAGACTACTTATGTAAGATATACCCAAAATAATAAAAAATTTAAAGTGTTTTTGCACACCGGTTCAGACGTTCCCTGAAATATTCCGCCGATCAATTTCATGTTTCAACTTTCGGGACCTAGTACATCTTGGGAAAGTTAATTACATTTAGGAGTATACTATACCCACTTTTAGAAGGTTCAATAGAATGGTAGAAAAACAATTTCATCTTTAAGTAAAAGCAGTCATTGTAGTTACCAGCTTCTTCAGAGACTCGAGACTATGTGAGATACCTGATAACCGTTCACCATAAGGATTATGTTATGGCGTTAACCGATACATTTTTTAAAACCGAATACAATAACTGGGGTTCAAGGGTTTGTTTCTTATGCGCAATACAATGAAATGGGGAGTAAAAGGTCTTTGGAAGCGACCTAAACTTATTGACTGATTTTATTCTGACTAAACTCAAAATCTGACAGGGTAGAAACCGTACTTTGAGCATGTATTTCCGGCAGTTTTCTATATGTGAGTGTTTTTCATATAATTTTTGTTGAAAATTATAATATTGAGTTTTTATCCCCATCAATCATAGACTGGGGTCATTACAGATTTGCACGAAATATTAAATGCATTGAAATAATCATTTATGATAGCGATTATCGTGTGTCGCTATAACAGTCTGACGATCTATGCTTTGAGAGTCAGTGCAATTAAATTTGGTTTCTGAACATAAATCGGGTCAATTTCGAGAACGTGCCGAATAGATCCATGATTTTGGAAAAATCTTTTAGGACGTTAACTAACAATTTACGGATAATCGCATAAAATTCAGATTATTTTTCCTATGCTACTGAAATTTGATAATTTAATAAATGTAATGGATATTATGTCTTCGGTTTTAACACAATATTGCATCCTGTTTGCAATATTTTCTCCATGGGTAATTTCAATGAATCAATGATTTACTGGCGTGGAATTTTCTCCATAAAGAAAAAAAGAGTATTGTATGGATATCTCTTCAAAGGGTATACTTAGTTTGGAACTCTGCAAAGGAGTCACACCTTGTGAATTATAATTATAACAGAAGAATTTCACCTTCAGAATCCAGCATGCCATGCAATTTTCTGAACACGGTTAGATGATATAACAATTCACCTAATTTCGCTAAAAAATATCAACTCTTACAATTTTGAGATAAGAAGTGTTCTGTTAGTACTTAAAATATTGAGGGAATCTTAACTAAATCAAACTTCGAACGTGTGTGCCGAATGAAGTCAGTCTAGCTGAAGGCCCTCTTTCTAATTTTTATTTACGGACGGGCGATCATTACTAGAGTAGTATTGATTTTGGTAGGTCTTCTATCACTCGTTCTGGGTGTTACATTCATTGGGGACGTATATAACAATATCCACCCGGATTAACAACATATGTTTGCTTTAGAATAGTGCTGTCATGCAAACAAATTTTTGCGGTGGAATGAAACATTTTGTTGTTTCTGATGATAAATCAAACATTGCTACATTCACAAGAATATAAAGCAATAATAGTCTGTTCGAAAATCAAACAAGCTTGGTTAGATTTTGAATATAGCCCGCATACAAACTGGTCATGGTGGTTTTCCATTAAAATATAAAACAACCCCAAAGAACAAGATCGACTACATAATACTCATCAGTCATGAAATTCATGAAATAACCAAAATATTACAGCAATACCAAATTGCAGGACCCACCGATGAAACAACTGTTATTTCCTTATTTAAATAAAATCGGGAATAAAACGCCTGTTTTGCGAAGGCAATGTTTTTTGCCCACGGTTGCGCAATGCGCGTATAAAAATCTTAACAATGCGCACAAAAACAATTTCATATGTGCTAGATGTTAGAATAGAATAAAGCAAAGAATGTAATAATTACAGAATATACGTTGGCGCAGGTATTAACATAACGTTTAAATGGTTACAAAATGACGTGTAAAGTATGTTATGTTAATCGAAATTAGTAATAATGCTAAATAGGAACGTGGTTAAAATTTGAATGTACTGCATTTCCAAACATCGCCTATGCGAAGTATCCAAATTTATAAACTGATTTCATTCATAGTCTTTCGGAGGTCCACGATAATATAGACCGTTTTTTTTTTTCTCAAATTGCACAATGTTATGGCATACATTTTAATTTCCTTTTATACATTATTTTATGCTTATTTCCGTGAAATTGGACCCATTCTCGAAACACGTACATCGAACAATTGAATTTTATTTATTTTTATTGTATGCATATGTCTCAAAGAAGCGTATCTTCGGAAACAATTATTTCAATGCACTACGTACTTTTAACAAACCCATACTCTCCGCAGTTTATGACTGATGCGTACAACAACTTCAATGTACTAGTTGGTCAAAACCGATTACATAATACCGATCACTTATTCAATTCATAACAGCATCAAAATATTACAAGAATACCAAATTTCAGTAACTTTTGTTTAACCAACTGGCATTTACGCATTTAAGTAAAATCGTATTTACTCTTTTAAGTAAAATCTTATTTACTAATTTAAAAAACTTTTTAAAACAAAAATTTTTTTTTTTTTTTGATTCCAAAGAAGATTCCGTAAGAAACGATTATTTCTAAGTATTACATACTTCTCACAAGCCCATAATACCCCCAGTCAATTGACTGATGGGTATAAATATTGCGCAATAATAAAGTTGTTCAAATTGTGTTAATCGGCATCCGCTACTTGGCATATATGCAACGATAATTTTGCTAATTTTTCAGAAAATTTTCATTATGAAGTTATTACGTTAGTTCGGCCAATATTTGAGTATGCTGCTGTCCTTTAGAACATAGAATATGTCACATACGTCGATTAATTTGAAACAGTTCAGAAACGGTTTTTATTATTTGTCCTAAGACATCTTAACGATGGCACTCAATTTAACCTGCCCCCATATGAAGGAAGGCTGAGCGCTAGTTCGTCGTCGTATGCTCAACTCCCTTATATATACTTAAGTTGGTGACGAAACCGATTGTGCCTATTTACGTGGTGAAATTGAGCAGTTACATAGAAATGTTCCAGAGGTATCATGTGGTTTAACTTGGAGAGATGGCAGACAACTAATGCAGTATTTGATCCAATTTGCATTTTATTCCAAATATTTATTGAAAGTTTTCATGGTTTACATGCCGGTATTAGCATACCAGATGGTCCTTTAAATTTTATAACGACTGCAAAAATTTGCTTATATGTTTCAGTCGAAAAAAATTAAATGAATAAATATGAATGATAATGCAGAAAGCGCACAAACTAGTAAAACTGGTTCAATTATCAAACATACGCTTATTCACATTTGTTAAATACTCACGTTTACAAGTATTTGAAATAACTAATTGGAAATGTGTATTGAGAACATTATTAACATTTAAATAGTACCTCAATTGTGCTTCATTGCAGTATTATCCGCCGGCGCCGCTTAACGCTGCGCCTGATGCCGAGACAATGCATTTGAATGCCCACGGTCAAGTTTGACATGAGCATGCGCAGGAGTCGCGCCTTTGACGCACACCCTGCGCACCGACCATACGACGCATAATGGCCAACAGTCGACAGGAAACTGAGAAAATGCTTAGCAATCACGAACAGCTGCCGCCTGGAAGCCAAACCAGCACACTCATGCGCAACTCTCCCGATGTAAATCATCCTTATGCCAAATAAACGCAGTCCGCACACACACACATACACCAATCAAAAGGAAATCTAATCGAATGCCCCACAAAAGACACACTAAAGCCAAACAGTAAGTACTGAATGCGCAAGAGAGGCGAAGTCCGCGACAGGCGCATTGTACGAGTGAAGAAGCTGCGAACATGCAGCGTGCAAGTATGCAGACTACTTGCATGCCACACTAACTTGCATTACAATATTAATATTAATGATCATTATTCTAATAATTATTGAGTAATTTATAGCATTTAATGTTAGCCATAAGCAGATAATATAATTTTAAATTAAAAACTAAAATTATAAAAAAAAAAAAAAAATTAAACTTAAACTTAAGCAGATGCAGCGGCCGAGCAATTTAATTGCTTTGTTGCAATGTCATTGCTACCAAGCATCTGCGGCATTTATATACAGTTTATGTAAAAGAAGCAACAAGCAAACACTCACGTAAGAGGCAAGCGTAAAGGCATAAGTCGAGTGATCAAAGCGTGAAAGACTTGTACGGATTGACCTGAGTCCCAGTGGTACTAGGCATGTGTTCTCACAGCCACACTCAGACACACGTAAATTACGGCTTGCACTAACATTTGCGCCTGCGCGATACAGCTCAACTCAAGCTCACTATGACTTTCATGAACTTATTTCTTTTAAGTACCCAAAAAAAACGTGCAACATTGTCAGCCAGCACTAAATACGAAATCATGCCAAATTTTAGTTGGCAAGTTAACTGCGTTCCTTTCATGGAACAATGATAATAGTTAGGAATTGTGTATAGCTAATGGTGTGTCTATGAAATGAATAACTAAGTGTTATTTTTTAATTGTTATGCTATATGATATATACGAATAATTCAGCAACCTAGCTGTACACGCATTTAAACATATTCAAATGCAATCATAATTTGCAAAAACTAATAAGGCGTTCACATCAAAGAAATTGACACAATTTCATTTATTTTATTCTTCTTTATCCTGATGTGGTCAAAATGGAGTCAATATTTATATGCAGTTTGAGTAATATTTCAACTATCTAATAGTTCTCTAGAAATTCTTAAAAAATAATGTATGCATGGTACGGATTCGTGTTTGAATTGCATTAGTGGAAACGCACTGCAGAGTCTCCATAGACAAAAAAAAGTCAGTATTAGTTTTGTAATGCTCAACCCTTACTTCTATTTTTCACTGTATTTCAGCGAATAAATGAATCTTGCATTGCGTCAAAATGATAAGGTCGCTATAGAATTGCACAAAAAAAAAAAAAAACAAATTGGTTTTTTTTTATATGTAACCGGTATTTCTATTTCTCAAAGTAGTCAAGTGAATGCTAATAGTGCATTGTTTTTAGCAATGTTAGAATTGAAAGAAGACTTTCAAAATTGCAATTGGCATGTTCAATATTATAGGATGAGCAAAACATTTATCATGTGTAAGTATGCCTGTAAATTAACCTACTTGCAATTGCAAAATCTGTATCTGCGTCAAATGCGATGAAAAGCTCATCAAACTTTAGTTAAACCTAAGTGCTTTAAAAACAACAAACTCCACGAATCCTCTGTGTTCATATCAAATTGAAATAGGATCATGTCTCGATTCCTGTTATAAACTAGTTACCAAATAAATTCATTGCATAAGCTCCAAACAGCGATATTACTTTCAAATTGATGATCTTGTTTCACAAGAAAATAATTTAATCTTGATGATCCAGATGACTTTAATTCATATAGAAGAGATATGCGGAAGCAGCCAGTGACATTCTCCCAGCATCAGTTTGTTGGCGTATCATTGATAGTGTGTGGACAATTAAACTCAAGTCAAGTCGTTAAAATCCACTTTCCACTTCGACTTTCCCACCACCAGAAAGCACTCTTTGGGGTAATACAGTACCCACTCTAAATGCTGCTTAAACTTGACAAATATTGAATAAAAACTTCATTTCCAAACATATCACCACGTCCGCATATGCATGGCTGGAGCAGATCAACATGGTAAACTTGCTGAATGTCCGATTTAAGCTTCAGTTACGCACTTAAAGGTTTAGTTGCGTAGAAAGAGCAGTGGCGTGCTGGTTAGGCAAATATCAATTGAACATGGCTTAAGGAGGTAGAATTTTGTATGCATCAAAACACATTTTTGGATAGTGCCAACGAAAAGAAATAAAAATGAAAATGATAAAATGAACTTGAAATCATTGCAATTTACCCAGCTGAATAATATCAGAATTGAAAAAACAAAAACGAAATTGTGTCAATTTCGAGTATTGAGAACGTTTCATAAGCCCGACACACGAGCGCGCACATCTACAGAGCCAACACAATACACACACACAAAATCTATATGTATGTACATTTATGCGTAAATAAAATAAATAAATTAAGCAAATAATGGCAGCGGCTGCCAAAGCGCGCAATAAATAATTGATCATTGAAACTGATTTTTATTTAGAGAATTAAATTTGAGAAGAAAAAAAAACTTAATTAAATATTTTATGAAAATATTAATATAATAACTATAGCAATAGTTGTCTATGAGTGTCAAAAAAATGCCATTTCTTTGCATTAAAAATCAAATAATTACAATATAAACCCCCAAGAAACATTCAGCAGACTCGCTGATGGATAAATGTAAAAAAAAAAAAATAAAAAGAAAAATAAAAATGCATACAACATAAGCAAACATTTAAAATTTAAGTAAATTATTTTAACTATTTTGATTTTTTGATTTTTATTTATTTTAATTATTTTTCAACCATCACAGCGCACTTCCTGCATGAAGTTATCCGTGAGCAATTTCTTTTTAGCTTCATTTCATTTATTAGTATTGCTATAGTTTTAATTATAAAACTTCATTTATTTTGAATTTTTTCATTTAATGTTTTAGTCATTTAGGTTTATGGTAGTACTCTTCATAATTCTGGTATTGGTTGAATCACCTAAGCGTAAGAGAATCACTTATACTCCAGGCCATTATGATATAATTGGCAACACCACTCCCACTGCTTGCCCTTAATTTATTACTTACTTCTTATAGGTGCAAACTCTGGCTGCATTTCTGATTCATGTTGAAATTTAAGAATCTGTTCGCATTTGCCTTGTCCAGCTTGTGATTGCCACGTACAAAGTGCATCCCATCGTCATTCGCTGTACTGTAAATAGGCCAGGATATTGGCACGTTTAATTTATCGGAAGGTATCCTAAGATCAGTATTGCCAAAACTGGTAAGCCGCATCAGCCCAACAACGCTATAGCTGCTATCGTTAAGATAGCGAACTGCTGCCACAACTGATAAGCATTTTTATCACATTTCCCGTTGTTACACTATTTATGAAGGACCCGTTTAACCATTTTTATTTTATCTGCCACGCATTTGATATTGTATTCACTGTGGCCAAGTATCCATGTATGTGATCTCTTAGTATCCATGTATGTGATCTCTTAGTTATAGATTTTTATTTCAGATGTATGCCGAATATTAAAGCATATGTTAATTGTAGATGACGATGCTGAAAACATCGGGTACAAAATGTGCCTCGTCAAAAAAATTTTTTGTATCAGATATGCCACATACACTCGATATTTTATCCGTTTGCGTATATGCACGCCATAGATAAATAAATCCGGAAATAAAGCAATTCCAATTCATTTTTCCAGCTAAGATTTATTTTTAAAGATTTTGATCTGCGCAAAGCGTATATGATTTGTCCTTCCAATCTTCTCTAGCTGACTCATTAGTAGAGAAAAATCATTTTTTCATTGGTTGAATGTGTCCGTAGCCCAAGGCAAGACATCTGCATCTTGCTCAGAATTTCGGTGCCTTCGAATAATTTCATTTCGATAGTACATACATTCGTATTCCCACTCTAACAGCACAACTGAAATATGTATGTGCGGTACAATTATCTTGCGCACAATGACCTTCATGGTGTTTCAGATAATGTTTTATAATCGATTTTCGTGAGCACTCCACCACACAACTGACCCATATGGATTCAAGGAACGCGTTGGAGGTCCACAACATTTCTTTTGGGCTCATACCTCAAGTAAAAGAGCTAGCTATGATTTTTGGCATTTATAATTATGTGATTCATTTTCCATTGGACTTTCTTACCAATAATAATCCAATATTCGGATTGGGGAATTCTTGTGCTGCCACCTTCGGATTTGAATATTAAGCGAGGAGAAGAGAAGGATCTTTATTTTTGCTCTAAAACGGTCCTAATACCATTTTGAAGTTCCTAGGTGATAGTTTGAGTATCAAAACATGATCTAATTCTTTTATTCAAAACATTTGATGATCCAATATATTTCTGTGCAATCATTTTGAGCCTTGACACAGCTACATATAGATGCAATTGGCCACTGGCACCACCAGTGGAAACCAAGGCAACGAAAACCTAAAACTACAGCTATTTGAATTTTAACCTTTCAGTCTTTTAAATTTGAAACCTATTATAAAAATTGGAAAGACCAAATTGGAGTCGTACATTAAAGGATAGTTGTGGACGTGGGTATACAAAATGTATTATTCTTTTAATTTTTGCAATTTTAATGCATAACTGATGGGTATAATGAAATCGGGTGCGATCGACTTTTTCAGCTTTTTCGTTTTTATTTAATTTTTTCCCTACCATTAATGATTCGTTTAAAAATCAAATTAAAAAATTATAATAATAAAATATTCTAATAAAAATATGCAATTGCTTAAAAATCATATCAGACTTAATTATTAATAATAGTTAATGTTTTTGTTATTTATTTCGAGTTTCTTAGCAATAATTTTTTAGAGAAATGTTTATGTATAATAATTGTTTTCATTATAAGTGAATTTAAATATAATCAAAATTTAAAGTCGTATATCATTGTTTCTTAAAGGTTAAGAGTATTTATAGAAAATATAAAAAAAAANTATCATTGTTTCTTAAAGGTTAAGAGTATTTATAGAAAATATAAAAAAAAAACCAAAAAAAAATGAAATAAAAATAATATTAAAAAAAATTAAGTTAATAAATAAACCTTTAACTTGTAGCTAATAGCATGGCAAATACTTAAATATATATATT
>JXOS01009697.1:4849-19519 GCA_001015075.1 Cirrula hians
AGATGAGCCTGAATATAATTTTAGAAAGCAGAATGGATATATATATATATATATATATTTAATTTAATCATAAATAGAAAAGCAATAGTTTGCAAAGGTATGTTAGGTAAATAAAGAGAGCCAATACAATGGAAAAAAGCGGCGCACTTAATTTGAAAAAAAAATAAAAATTTATTTATCTTGCAAGCAGTAATGTTGCACAATAAGAGCTAAACCATTTAGTTATCACACGGTTGCGAAATCACGCAAAATTTTATTTAAATAAAACCAAAAAAAAAAATAAATAAAGCTTTATGAAACACTTGCACTCACTGCGAGCTATTGGAGTACAACTCTGCGCATTAGGAGCAGATTGTTGCTATAGAACGATAGTTGTACACTTTATCGTTAAAAGAAGCTAACATTAATCCTATTCAACTGCAATTATATGTTTAGTTATTTTATATATACTATACTACTTTTTTATTATAAAATAGATTTAATAAACCTGTAGAAGAGGAAAAAAAAGAAAAAGGAAAAGCAAACAAATACACATTTGTCCATGGGCAATGAAAGTTTTACGTCCAGAGGCTCCAATCATACGAGATTGCACGAATGTCTTCCCGTTTAATAAACTCCTCACGAAAGAAAGCAAAGAGTTGTTTGAAAAAATTGATGTGGATGGAACCAGACATAAGGTTCGAAAAGGTACATAGAGCTTCAAAGATGCGGATGTTAATCTTGCAACTGATGTCTGAAGGCACATTTTAATAAATTCTTTGTGTGTAGGATGCCACCGTCGATCGCTGTGAACATTTCACCACTTTGGTCCCGTAGAAGCATGTCGAGCGATTGGATGCTAAGTCTGTTTTGCTAAGTCTGGGTGATGCCAAAAATTTCGTCAACATCCACAGAGTGATCTTCTTATGCATCGCCTTCAAGATCCTTTCAAGAGTACTGTAAGAAACATTTACAATGGCTATTTCCTATACTCCGACATCATCTGCACATTTGTACAACGGAATGCCACTTCTCACGTACGCTAATCATGTGAACATCATCGACGGGTTCTTCAAATTACTGAGTTTAACATGCACACAACTCGTGCGGTTGGGTACCCATTGAGCGTGTACCCAGGTGGTGGATAGGGATAAGCCACGGTCACCTTCCGTGGTGAAATGGGCCAAAGCCTAGGTAAAAACCCATTGGCGAACCGTCCCCAAAATCCAACTAATATCGAACTGCGCTCTGCCCAGAACGTACCTGCTATCTTGTAGGAAATCCTCTGGCAGGGAGTCGGAGCCTAACTGCATGGTCTTGGTCAAGTCTCATACCATGTAGGTGGTTCTGCAGAAGCGTGGGAGATTGGTCGCCCTCCCTCAACAAAAGACCCCCAATCCAAGGTGGACAACTATGCTGAGGGATGCATGACTAAGGGGTTGCTGAGCCGCGAATATGGAACATTGGATACCTGGGGCCCTCCAGTTTTAATCTAGCCTTCCCCCAGTAAGGGGCTCTGTTGGGGGTGACCTTCTTTTCCCGACGTAAATCTGGGCCCGTTAAGCCGCTATGGCAGCTGACGGGCCACCCCGCGAAATGAGTGTAACAAAAAAAGCCAAAATGAACCAAAGCTCCTCTCTGCAGGATAAAGCAGAAACCCCAAGGCGAGGTAGACCACATGGCTCTACAAAACTCGCCATTGCAGCTAGGTCGCAAGAAATGCGACCAGTTATATTCGGCTCACTCCCTAAGAGAGAAAGGCCGTGCACCTTGTCACTCCTCCCGATGAGGTTAGTCGAAAGACGACACAAAAGGAGGTAGAGGCAAGCCCACACGGGAAAAGGCAAGTCTCTTCACACGGACAAAGGATGAGTCAATAGCGCAAAGCAAAATTTTTGCTGAACAAGCTGAGCCAAATCGCGATGGCGGAGAGGAAAGCCGAAGATAAGCACACTCTAGCCTGTGCGACCAGAGTTCTGGAAGCAAAACCAGGCAATTCCAGCAAGGGTAACCTCTCAAACAAACAAGCACCTACACGACCTCGCCCCACAACTGCTGTCAGATACAGTGACGCAGCTAGGAAGCGCCTCGTGATGGCTGTCTTGGACATGGCTGACCCCAACGGCAGCATTTCCCCAGAGAACTGGAAAAAGCTGGCGGGCGCCACCAAGTCAGGTTCCTGATACTAATTAAAAAAGCCCTGGCACTCCACCAGACTGTACTGATGCTGGCTGGCATCAAGGCAGGCTGAAGCTCATGGCCTTCGCGGATCAACGGTCACTGGATCCGTTCGGCCTGGCGCTTTCCGAGGTAGACGAAATTTGGCCTGGTGCCAAACTTCAGCTAGCGAGGAAATACGAAATTCCAAACAGACCCTGAGACAGAATCAAGGTCCAAGAGGAGCTAAACAGCGAAAAGGAGCTGCTAGAGATAGCGCAGTTCTGTAACCCTGATATCCCCACCGAAGACTGGAGACTGATTAAGGTGGAGAAGCCTAAGGAGGGTTACAGGCACGTTACTTTCCTCATTACAGAGGACAGCGCGTAGCTCGTGGTCAAAGCGGGAAGTCGCATTCAGTTCGGCATGTTCAAGACCCCGATGTGGGTATACAGAACGAAGCCCACTAAAGTGACTGACCAATTTACCGACGCATGGGCCAACGCCGACGACATTCCATCCTTCTCTAAATGAGGTGATGCACCGACCAGATCCGAGGTCAAGGATAAAACACCCACCGAAGCAAATGAAGTATCATCAGTTACAGCCAAGGGTTCTGTGGACTTACCTCTTCACCAGGAGATGGAAGAGGATGCATTACTAGCAAGTGATGAGGAGCGGGATATCACAATCATCGCAGAGGACCTTGAAAGTGGTGCAGATTAATCTGCATCACTACAAGACGGCGTCAGCGATGCTAGTAGCATGCCTCTCCGAGACCGGGGAGAACATCGCGTTGATCCAAGAACCGTGGATCAACAGCAATAAAATCTGTGGCCTCACGTTTAAAGGCTACAGTCCCATAATAGGTAATACTCTTCACAAAAGAAGAACTTGTATCTTAATCGCCAACAATACTAATGCTTTTTTATTACCTAAGTACAGTGACGGTGACTGCACAGCGGTGGCGATAGAAATGGCGACTGGACTCTTATGGATGGCTTTGGTGTACATGCCGTATGAAGATGAACCACCACCTGAAACGCTCCGGATGCTTGTTGCCGACGCCAACCGAAATAAAGCAGGCCTTGTGATCGGCACGGATGCGAACGCCCACCATCCCATGTGGGGATCCTCGGACCAAAATAATCGAGGTGAGTACCTTTTCGACTATATTCTTAACATTAGTATAGATACATGCAATAAAGGTAACACCCCAACCTTTCTGAACTCCATCACTAGCCAGATAATAGACCTCACACTGGATAACGCTATGAGTTCGGAATTAATTTCCCACTGGAAGGTAGACGAGGAGCATTCCTTCTCGGACCACCAGTATATCTCCTTCGTGATCTCTAGGGAAACACCACGTCCGAAAAGAACTCAAAATAAAAGGCTAGTGAACTGGGAGGCGTACTGAAAGGTCCTCGCCCAAAAACTCCCACCAGTTGAAAGCCTGAACATTCGAATTCGAGCAGACTTAGAGCAGGCAGTCAACACTATGACCAAAGCTTGTAATTCCGCAGATACATGGTGCTGCCCAAGCTCCGCTTCACGCGGAAAAAGCAAGTTTTTCTGGTGGAACGCAGAACTAGTTTCTATGCGGAAAGACACCAGAAAAGGCGTCAACCAAGCGAAACAGACAGGCAACTGGCTGGCCTACAAAGAAAGCCTAAGGAGTTTCAAAAAACTCATACGAATATCTAAGTGGAACTCCTGGAGGCTTTTCACAAACAACCTAGAAAGTATCAAAGAAACCAGTAGACTAAGGAAAATTCTATCGCCAACACCACACACACCTTCCTACATCAAAAATCGGGATGGCATTTGGACCGATTCGGCTCATGATACGCTAGCCACCCTCCTTGAAGTTCACTTCCCAGGCTCTGCACAGTCAGGAAAGGACGGCTGTAAGGTAAAACAAGAAGAAAGGTGAAATATCCCCAATAGGGCAGATCACGAAACAGTTCAAAACCCTTTCATTCATTCAAGATGCATTTCTTCTCCACTGAACAGTTTCGAACCTTATAAATCTCCAGGGCTAGATGACATAATACCGGCGGAGCTCCAAGAGCAGCTGAAACACTAGTTCATTGGCTCCAGATAATTTTCAGCAAATGTTTTGAACTAGCCCACTTGCCTAGCTTATGGACGAAAGCTACGATTGTTTTCATTCCAAAAGCAGGCAAGACATCTCATTCAGAAGCCAAAGACCTTAGACCAATCAGTCTTNTCATTCAGAAGACAAAGACTTTAGACCAATCAGTCTTAACTCTTTCGTGCTGAAGACCTTTGAGTGAATCCTAATTGAGAAAATTAAAAACTCTCTAGACACTAAACTTTTATCAAAAGCCCAGCACGCTTATATTAAGGGCAAATCCACCGAAACGGCACTTCACATGCTGATACAGGAGGTGGAAAGATCGCTTGGCGTGAAGGAAAACACACTTGTCGCCTTCATAGACATAGAGGGTGCTTTCAATAACATTGAACANCTCAATAACATTGATCAGCAATCCTTCATGTCTGAATTAGAAGCACTCCACATAGACCCACCCATAAGGAACTTCGTGAAGCAACTCCTGAGCAAACGTGTGATTATTGCCGAACAAGCCAACACCACGCTGTACAGGAAAGCCGTTAGAGGTACATCTCAAGCGGGGGTGCTCTCACCACTGCTATGGAACCTGGCAGCAAACAATCTACTAAAGCTTCTTGAGCAAAATCGCTGTAAGGTCATAGCGTATGTGGATGATTTTGCGATCTGCCCTTCAAGCTTTGACATAGAAACCATCAGATACACGATACAGAAAGGCATAAATCTGCTGTTGAACTGGTGCATTTCACTAGGTCTAAGAGTTAATCCCGTAAAGACAGAGCTCGTCCTGTTCAACAGGAATCAAAAATCACCCGAAAATGGGCGGTGCTCTTCTTCCAATTTCTTAAACCGCCAGATACCTGGGATTGGTACTAGACAGGAAACTCAGCTGGGCCAAAACTGTAACGGGCCTTTGCCAAAAGGCGCAGACGGCACTGTATACGTGCTGCAGAGCCATTATCAAAAAATGATGTCTCAGCCCAAAAATAACCTACTGGATCTACAACTCGATTCTTAAGCGGATACTCTTTTATGGAACAGTCGTGTGGTGGACGGCTCTCCAGAAAAGGAGCAGGCTACGGGATACTTCCCAGGTACAGCGTCTGGCGTGCCTCACTATCACAGGATGCCTCAAAACGACACCCTCGAAGGCACTGTATGTGATACTAGGCATACTCCAACCGGATCTGGAGGATTACAGAAATGCGTTGAGAGAAGCCAGCAGAATGAGCTCCATACCGAGATGGAACACCACATACGGCCATGCCAAAATTCCCACCATGACTACCGTACCTCTCAATCCCAACAGCATGACTCACCAACAGAACAGAGAGATTCTATACTCCACGAGCATCCCCTCCCGGGAAAAGTGGAAAGTTAAATCGCTGAGGCTAGAAGGGATGACGACTGTCTACACAGACGGGGCGAAGATCGCAGACAAGGTTGCTATAGGTATTTTCAGTGAAGACAAAAATATCAGCCTTGCGCTCAGAATCCCGAACTACTGCAGCATCTTCCAGGCCGAAATACTGTCCATCAAAGAAACTGCAGATATACTGAGCGAAAATAGGTTATCACAGGAGGTTATCCAAATCCTTACGGACAAGCTGCGCTAGGAGCACTGAGCTCAGCTCACGTGAAATCGCAGGTGGTTAAATCTTGTATCCTATCTCTAAATAAGATATTCATAGAGAACAGGAAACAGGAATCTTGGGTACTTGGCCACTCTGGACACAAAAGAACCTGCGTAGCGATCGAACTTGCAAGGAAGGGAACTGCCCACTGCAAGGAAGAGCCAACATCGGTCAGGTCGTTGGACCCATCACAGGAAAAAAACACGGTCGAAGACGCAACCGTCAAATATTCACAAAAATATTTTTGAAAACTACTATGCTTCTCTTTTGATTTTGCAATCATGAGTACCGGGTCTACACGATTTGATGCATATATTCACGTTACTTCGGATATTATGCATCAACTGTCATGTCTGACAACGAATCAATGTTAGTGGCATAATCTTTCACCGACCCTGTAGCATACAGTTCTGTCATTTGTTTCAATATTTGCGTTTTGTACACCCTGGCAAAACGTGAAGGCGATATTCCCATAATACCTAAAAAATATCTAATTCTACCATGAACTATCACTTGATGATAGTTGAATATTCACTCAATGCGGCAGTTGTTTTCAATGATTGAAGAAATTACGGAAAACGATGAAATTTCGTAACGTTAATATCTGAGTTGCTTCGATCAAAGGGATACTCTATTTTTAACAACTTTTCCTATAAAATTGATAATTTGGTCAAATACTTTTGGGTTATTGTGGATTCCAAGCTTTTACACCTTTTCTTTGGGCTTTATATATTGTCACATTCGTATACGAATTTGCTTTCAATTTTATCGTTGACTACACCCAATTTGTGGATAATGATAATATTTTTTTTTTTCATCTTTAAACGGCTGCCTTCTGAATTCGGAATTTCAATCACATCTTACAATAGTTATTAACCAAATAAGTACACTTCAAACATAACTTGAAATTAATATTTCATTTGCATACGATCGTCGAACGCTTCGATGAGAGCCCAAACCAGCAGCTGTAATACAAATTAGGCACACATTTTTTTTTTTTTATATCGAGCACCATTTCAAATGTCGTTAAACATTGTGAAGCTGTTCATTTAAAATGCTCGTTCCGTTATGTTAACTCAACGTGCATATCATGGAAAATATCCAAGCCAAGAGACATCACCGGAAAACACTATTCATCGGTAAGTATTGAACACGGGACAGTGAGAGACCATCTATTGAAGCGGTCAAAAGGAGCGTTGTTCAGAACCCAATAGTGTCGTGTCGTCACCGCGCTCAGTATTTTGTTGTCAGTGGAACGTTTTTGGATTTTTAACATGATTAGCAATTGGTTCTGTATAAAATGCAATTAACCTAAAGAACATTGGCGACAGACCATCCACATTGTCTGAAATACAGCAAACATAAAGTCAAGTGGATAAAAATGAACCTGATTTTATTAAGTTAGTTTAGATCACCGACGACGCCTATCTCAAGGGTTCAGGCCGGATCAACTCAAGGCAAAAATGGATTCCAAAATTGGCACTATTTCACAAAAGATGCTTGCCCATTTTGATTGTATTGATATTGTATTTAAAAAAAAAAATATGTATGTAAATTGGCTCCAAGGAATAAACATACCGCTGCTATGTCTGACCTTGACACAATGGCGAAATAATTCAAACCGCCAAAATGTGATCAGTATATCTTTTGTTGAAATTATCAACACTCGTGTTCGGTAAAGCAGTGGATGCGTTTTTTATTCATTCATACACCATTTCTTTTAATCATTTGCTTATTTCTTGTAAAGTCTTTCCATTTTTCCTTGAAGACCTTGCATTGCCAGGAAATACCCTATGCGAACTCTATCCACTGCATTTATATAAAATAATATAATATTATATAATATAATAATAATTATTTCAAGCATCTATTTTTTTAGAGCTATATTCAATGATCATGTTATTTAAAAAAAACCACTTTAAGTTTGTTCAATGTATTTGTTCACTTATGCCTCGATTGCTGCCAATACAAAGCAGTAATCCCCTTTCGACCATATGTGTCTTCGATACATATGCAAAGCATAGAGCAACATTCTGTTTGCCCATCTGCTTGTGATCTCAATAATGTGTTGTTTTTGAGATACATTCATCAAGGAAGTTTTACTCCCGATTTCCAGGAAATTAGCTTAAAGTTATGTATTTAATTCCATTGAACTGAAATTGGATCCCTAGATAGTTTTACGTTATTGGCATCCTACGACATGAGCGAAATAATTCAAAAAATTTGAATCGCAGGTGTTTTATCCATGATTTAATATTAAGCAATCAAATTTCAATTGTATCATTTGAAGATACTGAAAGTGTGTGTTGGTGTAATATTTTGATTGCATTGCACCCGAAATGGGTTTTATGAAGGTAGTTTCGATAGACTATTACATCTATGCTATATTGTTAATATATTTTAATTTAACATTCTAGAATTCACGACACGTTTGTGCAAGTATATTGTTTTGTATAATTTAAACATCCCTGAAACAAATTGTGAAACAAACATCCTTGGTTAACCCACACATACTTTTTCTTTAATGTCTCATTTAAATATGCACATTCTATGTGTACCTGATCGACAATGAATTTGCGTTCCACGATAAAAGAACAAAATAAGATTGATATTTTAATGACGCACAATCACCGAAAATTAAAACAATTTAAATTTGTGTTCCAACGGAATTGTGCTAACAATAGCAAATTGAATTTTTAAATAGAGTTGCCTAGGTTTGTTTGAATGTGCTAACCCTCCTCGAACCATAAAATTTCTAGTTTTATGTTTGATAAACGACTTCTTTTCATATTTGATAGTAACTTCCCGTAGTTTCATTCCTTCACTGAATTTTTGGGATAATCTGTATCTCTTGTAATTATATTATTTTCGCGAATCATCATGTACTCTGTTTTGATTTATTCTTGCATTCCTTAATAATATCGGTATGCTCTGAACCTTTTTAGGCTTCATTGAGTCTTCATATTCCATTTCATTACTTCCCTCACTCTCACTTTGTTGATTTTGCTATCATAGAAAATAAAAAAAAATTCAGTTTTGGCATTTTGGGACACTTTCGATTCCCTTAATGATTTCTTCAAAAATGTAACATCACGCGCTGAAACGATTCTTTTACTAGGTCCCGTATTCTTTTGAATTCAATGAGTTACCAATTTACATGAATTTTCCCCTTTTGGATCGAATTAATTTGTATCAAATCGTTTTTTCAACCCTTATGTCATTCATCTGACTGAATGGTTTTTTAGACATAGATCCACGAAAACCGCAAGAAAATTCGATTGATTTTAACAAATGAAGAATAAAGTATAACTTTAATACCAGCAGCAAGGATGATTGTCTTCATCATCTTATTAAATAAGTCATAATAAAAGGAATCACCTTGCCTTTATACAGCTCCGTCTGGTAAGCTCTAAGCATGCTTGTCCATTGGGAATTTCATTGTTTGCCAAACGAAGATATAATTACGTTATAGTTGTACATAAATTAAAGAATGGTCTTCAATTTCACATTAAGGTTGTGTCATTTATTTAATTCTCGTGGCTCTTCCGCAAAATTACGGACAGTCGATGGTAGTTTTAACAGGCTGGCACCCGTACAGCAAGTATCTGACCAGGTTCATCCTACGGTGCTTCAGTATTTTACCCAGCAAACAAGACAGAATCTTATGGGCAATGTTTAAAAAAGGAGATATCCGATAGCTAGTGGTTGTGACCTTTTCACAGAGCAGAGATCACAACAATTGCATTCGCACGGCATGCTTGCAAGCCAATTTTCTAAGAATGGAAATTATTACGCCTCATCCCCAGTATTACAAACATCTGTTGGGATGGAATTTTATCCACCCAGCTTGTTTGACTTGAGCAGTTTGGAGGTAATGGGCATTTCGGCATAACCAAGCATTGGGACCAATGTCGCATTTTGAGCTATTACTGACATTCGTTTAGGCCAATTGTAAGCGTTATTATCCATAAGGAATTCTTCAGTTCCCTTACCTGTTGAGTTTGTTGGTTTTTTCATAAACAGCTGCAGCCTTAAAATATTCAATCAAACCTTTCATCATAGAAAATAATGTCTACACATTATTTGTTTTCAACAGTTCGATTCCATCTCGTCTAAGTATTCGGTTGTGCCCTTTCTTTTTTACTTGATGTCTTTTGTGTTAAAGTGTACAACAGTGGATCTCTATTTTAGCTACGGTCTGTTGAACCAAATTTTGCCTTAAGCAACTGTGGCTGTGTCACATTGGAAAGATTAAGTCATGGGAACAACAAGGGTACAGTCTCTTTTGGGGCTTTTGTACATCATCTTTACGTTGGGACCATTTGTTTGCCGCCATAAGGGAAATGTCTACCTTGACAGCAACTAGAAAATGCTCCTATAGGGTGATGACACCATTTTAGGAATACACGTTCAAAATAAATGGCGCATATTATCTACCAATGAAATATTATCAATTTCTGATCGTATAAGCTCGTCTTCAGACTACTATATTGCTTTGTGTGTATCGATATACTGGAATCAATTGCTAAAGATGCACAAGTGCCGCGTTGCGGTAAACGATAATAATATATTATTAAGGCAAGAAACAAAGTCTGTTAGTCTCTAGTGTCCTAACGGAACGGATTTGCTTCTTTTACGACTTCCACTGCTCGAATTGTAATTCATTTATTTACGTGCTGGTGCTGAATTATTCATACCAGCTATATGACTTAGCCCACATAGCCCCTGGATATACACTATCTGGAGTATATCGATAGCAACAGCTAATCAGATCAATTTAAAATCAACAGATCCTGAAATTTCATATGCTTCACAGCCGTAAAACAATTATGTTCAAAAGAGTATTAAATTACTCAATTGCCTGCTGATTCTGCAGAATCACCTGGATTCTGGATAAACATATGTTTGATGTCTGGGCAAATACTGTTGTTGATCGTGACCCTGGAGCCAAAGTCGTTAACCAAACCAAACTTGGCCTTTTTTGGCTTAGCTGGAATCTTATCATGTTGGCACTCAGTAAGTTATCTAAATGTAATTATTAGCTAGACCAATTATTGGTAAGTCCGGAAGGAATGGAACCTTACATTTAATTCGGTCAAAGATGTCAACATTATTGGCATAGGCAGACGCCACCACCTATGGGTATCCGTTAAGGAGCAGCACTTGCTGTCGTCAAGGCAGCAGTGGTCATGAATGTCAGTTCATATCCGAAAAATTTTATATATTTTCTCCATGAAAGTGTTTAATGTGGCAGCTTTCATCATGAGTGTCATAGTTTTCTATAAAAAACCAATAAACTAAGCTAGGGATAATGGTTCCAATAAAACTCGCACTGAATTGGGAAGAATTATAACTGATTTGTATCATTCACAATCACATTTTCCGAATTGTTATTGCTTTTCGAATTAAAGTTAAGGAAATAGTATGAAAAAAGTAAATCAAGTAAAGTACCGAAAAGTGTTTTAACTCACAACTATTCAATTTCTATCACAAAAATAAGGAAAGAACTGCTGAAGTGTAAATAAACAAATTTCTAGTATAAACAGGAAATTCTGAGAAGGCACAGCAACATTGGTAATCTGTAAATTACAGCAAATACCGTTAATATTGACAGAGATAAACAACAATATCAAGCGTGGTGAAAAACCTCCACTCTTAGCACGTGCAAAAAATTTACCTGGACGTATAAATAACTAAGTAAATAACAAAAATATTATATAAAAAAATATAAAGAATATTATTTTTAATACTTGAATACACAAATATAAAAAACACAGTTAATTAATTGTTAAAATGATTTGCCATACCTACCATGAATTCCATGACATCGAAGCGAAGAAATAACGTTGCTTTCAGCGAATAAGATTTTTCTCATAGTTCGACGAGATGTCTTATAAATTTGAAGGTTTGTTTGACGATATAAGAAAGTAAAATAGAAGGAAGCACACGCCAGTTGTCTGTTACATGATAAAATATAAATATAATAAACTCTGCACCAAAACTTTTAGAGAAGAATGCGTAAGTAATTAAAGCTCCTTCTGAAAAGCCGTTAGTGATTCGATTTTAGACATTATGACCAAAAATGATATTGTTGATGCGTACTGCACAAAAGACAATTGATAATTACTATTAAAATGTTCTATCAAAATGAACAAAGCTATGTTCAGAAAAAAGGTGCGTGAACGCAAATTAATCAAATCAGTAGTAGCAGTAACAAAAGTAGCTATAAAACAATTTAAGTTTATTTTATTTTAATCAGATCTTCTTTATATTTATTTCTTAATTTTTTATTTTGTTTTATTTATTTCTTATTGTTAGTGGATGATTCCAGAAAAAGACCACCCGAATAGCGTGTTCCGTGCCACGGGATGAGGTCAAAGTGTTTTTGCTTCAATATCTGATAACATAAATCTGCACCTTATTCCTTCGCTACGGTACTGTATGGTATCGGCATAGGCGGGATCCGCTAGGAAGCCTTCCTCATCGTCACTGCCACAACTTGGATTAACATGTGGAGAGACAGCCACTGATTCCACAAATCGCCTGATCTGACGTAAATTCTGGCAGTGTAGCAGGCGTCTCTGACGTCGGCGTCATTCGTTTGCGATGGTCTGGGTCTGTCCCGATGGTTCACTCTGGGCCTGCGGAGTTGCCTCCTCCACCCTATAGACTTTCATTCGATACTACCAGATATAAAATGTCCGATCGCATAGTCCAACCGCTTGGAATGCAGAAGAGGATGGTGGTTTTTACTAAAATGGCACCTGTCTGGGAGTTACCACTTCTGTGTTGCACGCATTACAGACAGTTCATGCCTTGCCAATGTAGCAGCATTTTCTGACGACGATTCTTAATATACATTTCAATAATTATCCCACACTGTGCGAGGGTGTGGGATATTGGTGGTTTATGTGCTGTACATACAGAAATTGAGAGTGACTAACGGAAAATCAGAACATAAAGGACGACACACTGAAAATCGACCAATATTTGCTGTCTCGTGCTAAGTGGACGAAATAATATTTACCCTAACAACAGGTCAGGTTACTATACCCTTTTGTGTTTTTATATCTACGATACGGATGCGTTGGTCATTTCCATTATAAAGTTACAAACTAGTCATAAACGCCAATTTTTTGGAGGTAAATTGGACTGCACCAATTAATAAATCGAGCTGGTTACTTTCATAAAATCTGGGATCTACTAAGGGCAATGGAGGTAATTCTTGGAATCTTGACGAGAGCAACGAGCGTTGTGGGAGCGATTTCGGTAGTGTCTTCATAACTAACGCTGATATCTCTATAGATATCGTGTGATAATTTGGGAAGGCTATCACAACTCCATATGAGTGATTCACTTTAGCGGAGACCAATTTTTAAACCTGCCACACTGACAACTGAAATTTTGGAAGTGGGTGGACGGAGACATTTCTGCAAACGCTCGAAAATGTGGCTTCTGATTATGTGTCTATCAGAGCTCGTGTTATGAAAGATGTCCCAATATGATGGACAAGAACTAGAGTTGTTCCGAGGAGCATACTTTGATTGCACGCACTAAAACAAGCATTAATAACTTTATTAGAGGTTGTTGGTAAGTCAGCAGATTCCTCTACACTTGCGCGGCTTGTTGATATATTGTTAGGCTGGTCTCTCTTTGGTGTAAAAGAGTATGGTGCCTCCTTTTACAAATACTACTATGACGTTGGATGGGATATTCGAAAATCACATGGTAATTTTTTAAGCAATTGAAACATAAAACGTATTTCCTAACATATGAATTTGGAGCCGCAAAATTCATGAAATTTAGAGCATGCCATTATCGTATGACGGACTAGGTAAAAGGTTTACACAAATGATGGTTAGCAGTTCCTTAATTAGCTGCATGAACCCGCTTTTTCATGGTTGCATGTTCATTCTTCATTTCAGTGTCACGAAAATCAGAAACTGTTTCTAAAGTAAAAAATCGGTTGAATCAAAATCAGTCTCAGTCGGACCATTTAGGAATAACTGTTTTGTTAGTTAGACTTTGCCCCCAGAGATCTAACATCGTGTCGGAAAGGTGATTGGAGCAGAGATTAACAAAGCTGGGATCCCATGTGGAGACTTGAGTCTTAGAGATGAGACGCAATAATTCATAGAACGTGTAGCTGTTTTATACCCTGACCTTACTCACAATCAAGCTTAGGGATATTGAATAAAATGCTGAGCTCGGTGTGCTCGAGATCCTGCTGATATTAATACCGATATTGTAGAATTGCCTAATCGACTTCAAATCCTGCATGCGTCAGGGGAAACTATAAAAAAAAATTTCTTGGTTCACCCTGTGTTTATTGAATGTGGTAAATAAGTTCCTCAAATGAGGTTAACCTTGGTTTCTGAGCATGAATTACTAAAAAATATATCACGAATGGTTGAACATGATGTTGGTACTCGGATTCCGCAAAAACTCGTGCCTTGATGTGGCGAAAGCGTGCTATTGCAAAACTGGATGCGCAAGCTTAGTATATCCTGCATCAGTGCACACTCATCATATGCCACCCTGTTTTTTTTCCCAAAAAGACCGCAGTTCTTCTTGTTGAAGACCTAAACTAGTCACCGTATGATCGAACCTGCTAATCGTCTAAACCATTCTGCAGCCAGAAAAGTATTTAAGAATTTAATGAAACAAACAAATTACTGCCTAGCTAGTATTAAGAGAAGACAGGCACACAACTTTGTCCAATTTAGATCCAAGTTTATACCGAACAAATTAATATGATTGTATCTGATTATTTTATTTTAAATATATAAAGAGATATATATA
>JXOS01009746.1:0-10482 GCA_001015075.1 Cirrula hians
GTTATACTTTTAGACAAAATGACTTTGTTCTACTGCGAATGCACCATATTTCTCTTTCGCAGAACTCTCCTTTGGTTGCAGTATAGAAATGTCCACAACACTTGATATTGTACATTAATTGCAAGATGCAGATACAGTTTAAAGGACTAGAGTAGGATATGGAAGTGGTTAAGCAGAACTTGTATGTACCCACTCTAGTGACTTTACGAACTTGGGAATAATTTTAAACAACCTTCACATACAAAAACTTCAATGCACACTCATAACTTATAGAAGTGATTTTCCAAAAATTAGACTTTATGGTGTATATGTCAGTTGCTGGGCATATAACTTTAAATAGATTTACTCTGCTTGGACGATTATATTATATTAGTATTAGTGTTCGGTCACTAATTCTTGACATGGGCCCTTCAACGGCAATATATGCATTCGAAAAATACCGTCACTTAAAAAATTATTTCAATAAGAGAGCGTCGATGGAATATTTTTTACCTAATGCTGTCAATTCAATGTTTAAAATTGTCATCAGCTAAAACTCTTAAAATGGACAAAATCAAATGTGACATTCACACTATCACCCACATACAGAATAGAAAACATTTACAAAAAAAAAAAACATTTATTTCATTTCTTCTTTATATTTATAAGTAATTTCAAAGTATGCCTCAGCTCGTCTATTCTATTCAGCTGTTGTTGTATTTCTAATTCTTTAGTTGATTAAAGGTCATCGTCTGTATCAATTGTGTCATCTGTTTCAATATTTTCATCATCATCATGATCTTCTTCAAGTTCTTCATACATTTCAAGTTCCGAATCCATTTGCTGCCCGTCAGATGATTCATCTTCATCATCTGCCTCAAGTTCTTCATCTGTTGTACGTTCTTCATCTCCTTTAAAATCTTCATCTATTTCTATATCTTCATCTCTTTGATTTTCCTCATTTGATTTAATTTCGTTTTCTGATTGTAACTCTTCATCTGTGGTCAATTCTTCATCTGTATCCAGTTCTTCATCTGTTTCAAATTCACCATTAGATTCGTGTTCATCATCTGATTCAAGTTCATCATCAGCTTTGAGTTCTTCATCTGTTTCAAATTCATCATTAGATTCAAGTTCATTATCGGATTCAAGTTTTTCATCAGCTCTAAATTGATCATTATATTCAAGTTCATGTTCATGTGCATCTCCCTCACCTTCTTTACCCGTATCATGTTTTTTTTCATTAGCTTCAATCTCTTCATCTGATTCAAGTTCTTCATCTGATTGAAGAACTTCATCTGAGTCTAGTTCTTTATCTGTTTCCACTTCTGCATCCATATTCAGTTCATCTGCTGATCCAAGTTTTTCATTGTCAAATTCATGTTCTTCGTCTGAATCGTTTTCTTTATCCGAATCAAGTTCTTCATCTGTTTCATGTTCTTTATCTGATTGAACCTCTTCATCTGTTTCATCGTCTGCATCAGTATGCAATTCTTCATCTGATTCATGTTCTTCATCTGCGCTATGTTCACTATCAACTTCAAGTGTTTTATCGGATTCATCTTCACTATACGATTCATGTTCTTTATCTGATAGAAGGTCTTCATCTGTTTCAAGTGCTTCATCTGATTCCTGTCCATTATCTGATTCCTGTTCTTTATCTGTTTCAACTGCTGAATCTTCATCCAGCTCTTCATCTGATTCCAATTTTTCATCTGGTTTAAGTTCAGCATCAAATTCAAGTGATTTATCAGAGTCATCTTCTCTATCCGATTCTTGTTTTTTTTCCAATTGAAGCTCCTTCTCTGTTTCATATACTTCATCTGATTGCATTTCTTCATCTGATTCCATTTCTTCATCTGTTTCTGCTGCTGCATCTAGCTCTTCAGCTGACTCAAGTTTTTCATTTCCTTGCACTTCACCATTAAATCCTTGTGCTTTATCTGTTTCATGTTCCTTATCAGAATCAAATTCACTATCGGATTCATGTTCTCCAGCTGATTGAAGCTCGTCATCTGTTTCAAGCTCTTCATCTGTATCAACTTTAGCATCTTCATTCATTCCATTATCTGAGTCCAGTTTTTCATTTGACTGAAATTGGTTATCTAATTTAAGTTTTTTATTTGATTTTAGTGCTTCATTTGATTCAAGTTCTGCATCTCCTTCATTCCTTTCATCGTTTTCAAGATTTTCAGTTGTGACCCGCCCTTGTTCTGAGTTATGTCCACTGTTAGTCTCCAATGCATTCGTCGGCTGAGGAAGTCCCAGGTGCTCTGAGAGATTATTAACACACCAAGCCGATAGGGACAAATACAGACGTGCCAGCTGGTGTCCATTTAATTCAAAGAGAGTCAATACCCAAGCCTTGAAACCGAGAAAATTGTTGGTATAGTATGTGGCAAAGACGTCCAACAGCAAATATGCCTGCATTTGGAATTTGGCCTATAAATTATGGACAAAAATTTTGCAATAGAAGCAATAATTACCTTGTTCACTGGTGATGCTTCAAACCTTTCTGCTATGTCCAAATCGAGTCCAGTTATCTCCGACACTGACCTATTGCCGAGTAACTGCAATAATTTCTGCGTATGCATGAGTTCGGCTGACATGTCCACCTAGCGTATTTCAGATATGTCGTTCCGTAATTCAGTAGCCTAAATGTCACTGATCGTTCACTCAATGCATGATCGCTACACTCAATGAATGCAGCGATGCATGTCCGCGAAAATGTAAAAAAAAATTTTCAAGCGAAAAACTATTGTGAACGGCTTTGCTATGAATTGTGAATATCTGATTGGTAGTACGAAAACTTTTTGCTATGGAGTCGCAAAATATGCGAGAGAAAATTTATATTAAACTGAACTGAACTGTAAAAGCTAAGCAGATTATTTGCAAATCAAGCGACTGACGAGTTCGTCAACACATTTGCATAGCTTGCTTGAAATAATGTTGACAAAAAAGGCCATGACAAAGTGAATTTGAGAATTTATTCGAATCAGTTAATGAAAATAAATGATAGGGAAAATAAACTCCGTTTTTTCTTTCTACAGTCAGCCAGAAAAGGAGTGCAAGTGCCTGATATGTTATAGGCCACTTTACTCTAACTTCAAAATGTTTTGTTGACCGGCCTTGCTTGACCATGAGCAATAGTCGTGCCAGTAATGTCCATACGTTAATGCTGCCTGGACAGCTTTGTTATTTTCTACTGACTGTTTATGAGAATAACATAGAGATTGAGGTGAAGAATGGTCACCAATGGATGGAATAATAGCAACTACAGCTGTGTGTGATCAAGTCCACATTTTCAGACTTTATTGCCAACTGCAGTCAGCGCAAGAGTAGTGTCCTTCCATAATTGAATGCATACCAATAGGAATCTTTTACCTCCTCGTACATTTTCTAAGAAGATTTCAATTAATATGCTAATAGAGGTCTCAACCAGTCTGGAACAGCTTTATGAGTTTCTACTCTCTATTTATGAGAGTATTCAAGAAAGTGAGCTAAAAAGTGGTCGCCATTCAAAGTAATTGCAGTAGTAACAACTTTGTGTGGTCAGGTCAACATTTTCAAACTTTATTGCCTACTGAAGTCAGCGCAAGACTAGTGTCGTTCCATAATTTGTGGCATACCATTGGGGGTCTTCTAACTCCGCATAGTTTTTATCAGAAGATTTAAGTTAAAAAGCTAATAGAGTTTTCGAAAATATATTTATCTTTAGAATAACATCGCGTTCTGGACTTTGTGTAGTGCCAATGTCAAATAGTTCACATATTGGAGAGTATTTATTATTTTTTTTTTATAAAAATAATAATAATATAAAATTGCTCTTAAGAGTTGGTTAAATTTCTTGGCTGGTACCACTAATCCATATCAGGTCTGCTCCAGAAACCAAGACGACCACCATTGTATATCGTTGTACCTTAAAAGGAAATAAACTTGGCTGAAGTTATGGTGCTTTTCCTATTAACTGGTGTAGACTGCAACGAGGGGGCTTTCCAGTGACTGTCAAGAAGCCCATTTCTTAAAAACGTAATTCATATGGTAGCGAAAAATCATATTAGAATTGGGCTCCTTTTTCAGCCACTTGGTGGCAAACTAAACATATAGAATCTACATGGGTCCAAAACATAAGTTATAGGTGGCCTGGTGCATTATATCTGTACGTGCCTTGAGCAGCGTCGTGCATATTCACTTTAGTCAATCAATTTTCAAAAACATATAGACGAATATCTCTAAATTTTTTTGGTTCCTGAGACTTGGTTTGAAAGCCTACGCCGGGTATTTTGTCGGAGATGGCTTACTGACAAACTTGCACAAGACTGATCTTAACAAACAGCAGTGAAATGAGTTAAATATAGGCTGCCTTATAAGCTGCAGATGCTGTGAGTGAACAGAACAGATCTACTCAGCGATGCACTGAACCTGGAACAGTAACAGGAATGCTAAAAATGCTAATTCCCCAGTATCATTTGCTGTTGGATTTTTAAATTAAGAACATTAGCATATATAAAAACAACAACATTATTTTAAATCTAGAAAATGAAAAAAAATAAAAAATAAAATAAAAAAAAAGATTCTACCCTCAGTGAACTTGCTGTGTGATCCGCATTGCGTGACTCATTGAATATTCTGCGATTAAAGGACCGCGTATACCACAAATTGCACACCGATGCACTCATCATATATATCTCTTGTGGATTTCATAGAAAATTCTTGCGAATATGCTTTGCCATGAGTCCAGAAGATATGCGTGTAATGGGGTTGTAATTCCCGGTTCATTGCCTCTGCTTCGCAGAATTGCAAATGCCATGTCTTTTACACTTGGTGTTTGGTATTTCGTTTTTACAATTTATAAGGCCTTTTTGAATTTTAGCGCAAGAACCCAATTGATCCTATACGTTGTTTACGTCCAATAACAACTTGGGACGTGGAAGCCAAACGCGAGAATAATAAAAAAAAAATCTTTGTTTTTCCTAGCAAACCATACACAACGGTTGTTGTAAGAGATATATTCTAAATTGCTAGTCATAGTGTAGTCTAGGCATATCACGCCAGCTATTCTGACTACAAGAACGAAATTCTAGGAGTTTCGCTGATGCACCACTGCAGACAATTGTATTTTGAAATAAATGCTGCATTGCATCTAATTTACTGAATACCCAGACTAAGGACTAAGACCATTCTGGTTAGTTGGAAAAGCCCTAACAAGAATTTGAGCTTTGTGTATAGGCTCAGTGGTAGCTAGTTTCGTTTTTGAACAGCTTTAAAGCAAGTGGCAATTTTTAACTATTCTGATTTGATCATCACTGTGATAAGTCACTTTCAAGAAAGCTAAAAGTTATGAGTTTGAGGTTTGGTCAAAGGTTCAGCTATGGCTTGTTCTGTATTTCATAAACAATTTCAAAACAAAACTGAAGAGTCATGAAAGTGACAAGACAAAAGTGATGATTGAATTTTGTTGATAGTATCAGCAGTGGTTGATTCTGCATCTTATTATCTCTTTATGTTAAAGTATATTCGTCNGTTCTGCGTCTTATTATCACTTTATGTTAAAGTATATTCGTCACTGTGATANATTCTGCATCTTATTATCTCTTTATGTTAAAGTATATTCGTCACTGTGATAATCACTTTTCAGAAAGAAAAAGTGAAGAGTATGAAAGTGGCTAGACAAAAGTGATGATTGAATTTTGTTGAAAGTATCAGCAGTGGTGGGTTCTGCGTTTTATTATCTCTTTATTTTAAAGTATGTTCGTCACTGTGATAATCACTTTTCAGAAAGAAAAAAGTGAAGAGTATAAAAGTGAACTCGTGAACTCGACAAATGTGATTATTACATTTTGCTGCAAGTAGCAGCGGTGGATCGTTCTGTGTTTAAGTATCATTTTGCCGCAATTCATAATTTTCCTCATCACTGTTCTACATTTCAGAAACGCAAAAGTGATGAGTAACGAGTTTGGCTGTCACTTGTCAGACAATTTTGAAGATAAGCTATGTTAAAAGGCCGATTAATGAATTGTGCAGTCACTGTAATCTATTGTGGTATGAGACCAGCACTTGGTTACGCAGTTTTCAGTGATGAACAGTGATTGTCAAGCAACATTCTGCTGACAATCAGAGTTTGGGAGTAGTCAAACCTGATTTGGTATGATGATCACAGTGATATCTTTCCAGGCAGACAGTTAGTGATGAGTGATACTGTATGGGCACCAATCATTTAAAGGCACACCGCTACAGAAAAAATATACCAAATAAAATCTGTGGTAAGTAAAGTTCAAATTATTTGCAAAATTAAAAAATTTATTCTTTCTTATAGTTATAGTTCATTTAATTGTTTGTCACTAATTATATTTCATATATCTCAACTCTTTGCTTTCCAAATGAAGGCCAGGGTCTACAAATGGTTGCGACACCAGTGGCGCAACACCAGAAAGCAGTTGAAGGCCTGCGGCTCACTGACTTGTATTAGCGACGTCAGCCAAGTGCGAAACTTTGGATAATCATTCCGATAATGCGAGGCAAACACGTCCATTAACAAATAAGCCTGGAAAATATTGTTAACCAGTCATTAAATCGCAAATTTTAGTTAACTACGCTATACCTTATTGAAAGCTGTGTGCTCTATTAGAATAGCAACTTCCGTTTCGAGTCCTGGCAGCTGGTGTACAGCCATTTCCCCCAATATTTTGTACAACTCTTCGGTATAAAGTAACGCACAAACCATTGTTTTCAATTCACTGCAAGAGCACAAAGGAAATAATGATATTTTAAATGTTTCAAATGTTTCCGAATCACAAACAAAGGCTACTGCGTTTTAAAAAAGTCTGCTCATTTTGTAACGTCGTACGGGCATTAGATATCAGTTCGATTTATGAAAAAAAAAAAATTCAGAGCGTCCAACATAAAGAAGTCGTGCAATACAGCGATGTGNAATGTCTTTCGGGCTTTAGATATCAGTTCGATTTATTAAAAAAAAATACAGAACTTCGAACATAAAGAAGTTGTGCAATACAGCGATGTGAGTGAGACAGATGCCACGAGCAAAGAGAAAAAAGCAGGAGCGAATACAGGAAAGAGATAGAATGCAGCAGATGCAAATTGAAAAAAAGGAATGCTGAGAAGATTCAAAGAAAAAGTTAAAAAAAGCATTTTCAGGAAACTCGAAAGTGAACTTCAAAGACTAAAAACAAAAAAATAAAATAAAAAAACTTGGGGCCCGCATATTTGTGGTCTTTGAGTAGTTTCCAAGTAGCGCTACTACTGCACATATACTTTATTATTTTATTTTGAAATACACTCTTTCATTTCATTCACGATCCATTTAGAGATTTTTACTATTTTTTATATTAAGATTGGAAATGGGTTCAGGCAGCCAATTTTGCTAAGCCTTAGAAACTCTTCGTCAATTATACTAAAAGTGAATAAAGTACTCTTGTTATTTGACCACAAAAAACTTTGACTTATGAAAACCTTTCAGCGCCAATTCAGCGGAGGGATGGGACAGTGGGCTTCGCTAGCAGTTATCTTCGTTATGGTTGATAAATTTCGGACTCAATATAGACTTTGTTCCAGGAATACCCTGTACCGCTAAGCACGTTTCGTAGTAAAAGCGCAACGTCTGCGCCCTTCGAAAAGAAGCAGAAAATTCGCCTAAATCGTTTCAATATCAATTTCTGTCATAAATTTTAAGAAAATATGAATCCTGACAAGCTCTCCATGGCAGTATTTTGAGTGCTTAACGTTACCAAAAGTTCCAAATCGCACTTTCCCCATTTTAAGTTTTTCTCATAATTTTCTCCCAGTTTATTCGATACTCAATAATACTCCATACTCAATAATTCGATAATTTTATCAATGATGTAACTAAATACAGCNCATACTCAATAATTCGATACAAAATAATTTTATCAATGATGTAACTAAATACAGCTAGGTTTGGATAAGTCAGCAAGATACATAGAAATAGAACACATTGTTGCATAAGAACTAGCACTTGGTTCAATTAAGCGACGCCCACTTTGATAAGCTAACCTTATTGTGGCACAATTAGATTCTTTTACGGGTTTATATTGTATTATTTCATAATTTTTATATGAATAACCAAAATATGATATGGTCGAATTTGACTTAATTGAAGTATTCATCGAACCACGCCCATTTCTTATAGATAAACTTATACTAGCCGGCATATTTCCTTTGCAAAGTCAAAATTTTAATATTAAATTAAAAGGCAGTTTTTTCCGCAATTTAGTGGGCATCAGATTCCCAACGTTGTCATCGTTGTAGTCAGTAAGCACTATATGTTCCTCCAACCACGTCCCTATAAANTGGGCATCAGATTCCCAACGTTGTCATTGTTGTAGTCAGTAAGCACTATATGTTCCTCCAACCACGTCCCTAGAAATCTAGACNCTCACCCACTTCTAAAAGCTCTTTTAAAATTGACAAAGATATTACTCTTGGCTTAATGAGGGCCTTTAGAGCTTTTCAAGTTTTCATCGAGCCACGCCCAATTCTTTAATGTTCAATATGATTTTTTTTAATAGGATTTAATAATTTTGTTCCTTGCGAGGCTAAATCACAGACATTACAAAACATTATAGCGTGAAAAGTAGTTGTAGTTCCCTTAGGTAACCTTAAAACTGCAATTTTAATGATTTTACACATTTTGAAGGAACTATTTAAAGTCTCGAACACATAGTTGTAATGGAAGCGCTAATGTCCTTCTACCCATCACGCCCATATTGTCTTACCTTGTGGTAAAGGTACCGTTATACATCTAAATCAATTAAATTTGTACTTATTTGTGCTGATATACTTATTATACTTATCAGTCAATTGACTGAGTAAGTAATGCATATAAAAAAATCGTTTCCGGCTATATCTTTCTTGGAGATACATGTATGAAATAAAAAATTCGATTCAGTAATGCCCGTTTGTCTGTGACCTCGCTAACTTGAGATGTTTGTGAGATAGATCCTTGGGATTTGGTTAATGAAAGTGCTTTATGGATATTGACGGCAAGTTTGTGAACAGGCAAAGTGGGTTCACAGCTTCTTGCACCTATCCTAGAATAAATACTCCCGATATTACGTTTAATAATTCGTTTAAAAGCCAATTGTTTCATTACATTACGGGGGAACTTGTTATGGAGCCATTTTTAAGATCATTGCCANAATGTAATGAATCAAATCAGTCTTTATCTTCGGATACCTTCAAAAGGAAATTTACTCGCGATTTCACGAACATATCAGCGGAAATTTGTCTATAATTTTGGTTACCTCTCATAGGCGTTCTACATATGATTTCTCTTAAATTAGTAAAATACCGGTTGTTTCAACAGAATTAATTGAAATTTGGCATTGTTGTAATATTCTCATGACAAATAAAATTAATGGCTGAAGTATACTTTGCAGTCGGTCATGACCGACTATTATATTTATTTTGTTTGGAATGTATAAGTGCATTGTTCCATTACTGATACATACCTTTTATTAGTTACAATTTAAACACTTCCGAGTTTTGAAGGGAAGTTGTGGGTCTCTCTAGTTTTGATGGAACAGCGAGCGCTTACAGAAGTAGACCTTATAATGGCAATCCAATTACAGCTATTTAAATAAAAAAAAAAAAAACATAAATTAAATCAGTGCACAATATACTCAAGTTTGAGACATGTACTGTGAGTAGTTTAAGCTCTTCTCCAGACGTGTCTATTTTAGTTACTTACCCTCATAGCAGCATGAATAACTAATTACAGAATGAAAATTTATTTTGAATAATTTATGTGGCTAGAAGTTGGAATACCTTCTGTAAGAGGCTGCACTCGTGGGATCCCGTATATATTTGCTAGCGCAGATCCAAGTCTCAAATTTTATTTGAATAATTAGGCCAAAGTGCGTGTCTCAAACTTATTTTAATAAGTGCAATATCAGTTTCCTAAAATATATCGAAACACTGATAAACATGAGTAAATCGATGACTGCAGNACAATATCAGTTTCCTAAAATATATCGAAATACTGATAAACATGAGTAAATCGATGACTGCAGCGTTGCTGCTGATTGCCTCTTTACTTTGGTTGGTCCAACATGCAGTGCTGCCAGAAATCCCAAAATGTTATGAACAGCTTGCAGAAACACTATCCGCTTTGTCTAAAACTATACGCATGCTCAGAAGGAAGCTTTCGTCATTATCACTTTATTCCTATTGGCGTGCTATCTTACACTTAGCAAGCATAAATCTATTCTAATACCATGATTTTAAATATATACGACTCCAACAGCTCAGTGTGAGTTGAAGCAGAATCGGAACAGCTTTCTAGCATGTCAGCATGTAGGCGCTATAAGCATTGTTTATTAGATGAGCTCTTGCAACGCTGTCAGCTCATTGTGATTCATTCACAGTAGATCAATCGAATGCAACGCCATGTGCGTGTGTGTATGTGTGTGTGTGAAAAAAGCACATTTTCAACTGCAGCAGACGCTTGTTATTCTACTTTGCTCT